>JANHGC010001822.1:103814-114466 GCA_027560395.1 Boaedon fuliginosus
CTCCTCCTCCTCCTCCTCCGTGGTCACAGCTGATGTGATGCACTTGGTTCCTTGACAAATATGGATGTTCTAGTCAATTCCGGCTATTTCTCACAACTGGAACATAGCACACCTCCTCGGATACAGGCGATGTGTCTCAGGTATGGCAGAAGAGCTTCCCAAACTGTTCAGGAGCTGGCTGCCAGCATCTCGGGGGCTTCCACCTTGAGAAGGTAGAAAAGGTAACCTTGCCCTTTTTTTACACACACCCGTGTACACCCGTGCGTGCACCCAGACAGCTCTGCCCTCGTGTGTCAAAAGGGCCCATTGGAGGGCTTTCAAAGCTGAATGGGGGGAGGGTCCTCCTTTCCTCCCTGGTAAGGAAATGGGGAGCATGAGACTTCTTAACGATGCCAAGACTGCTTTGGCTGGACTTCGAGCCCTCCAACCTCTGCCTTAATTGATGGCCTTCAAATACATGTCTAGTTGTGTCCACATTCTCTAGGCAAAGCACACAGGAAAACACCCACTAGTCAGAGTGGGGGATCCTTCAAGAGACTCGGCTAATATTCCAGATAAGGTTGAGCCCCGCCCTCTAGGAATTGACCCCCAGGCCAGCATCACAGAAAGGAATGAGAACTGTCAGGGTGGGTTGGAGGGCGATAAACCAGCCACCCCATCTCTCTCTCTCTCTTTTTTTTGGAAAGAAGTGAAGAATTGCAAGTTCAGCATTTTTCAGATACGATCCAAGATTGAAAAGTCTCCAAAGGAAAAGATTCCATCTCAAATCAGGCGGCAGAACTCGGAGACTGAAGTCAAACCGTCCTGCCATAAACCAGCAGTTGAGAGACAAATTATGGGCTGAGGCCCAGCGTCTCCTCCTGGGTGTTGTGTTTAACAATAAACCCATTATATTATTAACTTGGTTCAATGGAAACCACAGTAGGGATCGCACCGATTTAATTTTGAGCACTGCAGGAAGCTTCAAAGGTGCAAAAACCGAAGGAACGAAAAGAGCTGCTATCTTAAGGCATTTCTGGGGTGCGGAACCCCTGTAGCTGCAGCGCTCCCTGCTGAAGTCCACAGCCGAGCAGACTTCTGATCTTACCAAGACGGTTTCCTTCTCCATTCACAAGTTTTTTCGGTATTTGCTCTTCCTGCTTTCCAATATTCCTGTATTATAACAGAATTTAAGAGAGTAGGAAGGGGCCTTGGAGGTCTTCTATTCCAACCCCCTGCTCAAACAGGAGACCCTCTACCATCTCAGACAAGTGGCTGTCCAATCTCTTCCTGTCCTCAAGAAAAGGCTGGAGAACCATCTCTTGGGGGTGCTTTCATCTTGGTCCTTGCCCCGAGTTTGGTGGAGGGTTGGCTGAATTCCGTGGTCTTGAGACTGCCATCCATGATCCATCCCTTGGTTGCTACAGATCTTCTCTAGTTTCTCTTAAGATCTGATCCAAGGAGCTTAGTCTCGGATGGGTTTAGGAGAACATGGGAAGTTGCCTTATCTCAAGCCATTTTTGGTCTACCTTCTCTTGCTCTGCCCGGGGATTGTGGGGCTGAGAAGGGTCCTACCAGACGGGCACTCCGGCAGATGCCCCCCCTGCTCTGCCTTCCTTCGCCCGAAGACCCTGGGGGCAAAGGCTCATCAGCAGCCAATGTTAGCTTGCTCTCCATCACCAAGCACAGAAGTGGCCCCCCTCTCTTCAAGAGGGTCTGAGTTCATGAAAGGAAAGCAAAAAAAATACATCAATAAAATCAGGAAGAAGGAACATCAAAGTGAGCTTAACTGTCAATTAAAATGTGATTTTTTTAGAAAAAAGAAAAAAGGGGACTGCAATCTCGCTGTTGTTTTCATAACATCTATTTATTATGAGTGGGGATTTTTTTTAATCTGAAAGCTTCTCGTTAGCAAAGCATGAATTTTTTATGCTCTATTTTCTGCATTCTTCTCCCGTGTCTCGGCTTCATGCGGCATTTAAGAAGAGCGACAGATCCATAAGTTACCCTCCAGCTCGCTAAATCACCACATAATAGGATATAAGCAGCACATTAATTACCGTCATCAAGAGAATTAGTATGTCTATCTGTAAATATTAAAGCAGCCACCCTACCTCAAGCGGGAGGGCTCCGAGACACTTCGGGGGTCCGTGAATTTTAAAAATAGACCCCCGGCTGCACAGGAAACCCGACATGTTTCTGATGTTATCGGCCACAAAGAGCAGGCATGGCCGGGAGGGGTTGGAAGCATGCACAGAGATCAGCCATGCTCGGCTCTGTGTGCGCCTGAGGAGGCCGGAGGGCCCGTGGCAGCCTCCAACTGGCACTGATCGCTAGCCCTGATGAGGTTACCTAGCTGGGTAATGAAAGGTCTGCTAAGAAACAGCCAAGCGCAGAGAGCACCAGGGAGCCCACAGTTCAACCCTGAGAGTACAAATATTCTCCTGTATCGGTAGGGCCAGCGCCCAAGAGCAGGACGCCCAGGAACAACACGAGGGTCCCCCACAAGAGAACTGGGTTGCTTCCCACCTTCACGAATCTTGTATGAGCCCTGGTGGTGAGAGTGCAGTACTGCAGGCTGCTTTTGCTGCCTGCCGGCTGCCTGCTATTCGGCAGTTCAAATCTCACCAGGCTCCAGGTTGGCTCAGCTTTACGTCCTTCCGAGGTGGGTCAAATGAGGACCCAGATGGTTGGGGGCAAGAGGCTGACTCCGTAAACCGCTGAGAGAGGGCTGTAAAGTCCTGTGAAGCGGTATGTAAGTGCCATTGCTGTGACATGTGGCCAGGCTCCAGGGCTTCCATGGGCATCGTGGTTCCCTCCAAATGTCCTCGGCCCACGTGGCACTTCTCAGGACCCTCTTCCAGAGTGGCACCCCCCTCCTCAAAGTCCCACTTGGATGCCACCCACAGGATAGCAGAGGCAGCCCAACATTGATCGGGAATGATTGGCAAGCCACAGAAGATTATTCAGAAGAACTATTATTTTGGGGAAGAGGGATCTGTTCTGCCCAGAGAAAGTGACGTCTCCGTTGCAAAACCCAGCTGCTGCGAACTTCACAGACAGGCCCATTCGGGGTTCTTGGCAACAGTAGAGAAATCAGTGGACATTGCCGCCTCCTAAAATGTATTAAACAATGAAGTCACAGAGCCAAAGGAAAAAGAAAACTTAAAATGCAAGAGGTCCGGTCTAAAGGCCGGTTTGCGCCCCAAACCAAGCATGACTAGATTGCGTTGGACCCAAGGATTTCTGCCCACCATGCTTGGGGCAGAGTTGGTCAACTTTCAAGACTTTGTGGTCCTCGTTGTTTCATAGCAATGGCGCAGTTGCCTGGTGGGAGTGAACAGTTTGGGTTTAGAGATGACCTCCGTCCTCTCAAGGATGATAAATCTGACATTTCAGAAGCACAGGTGTGACTGCTTCAACCTTAGCGCCTGAACACCCCATCCTTCCCTCCTCCACCTGCAAAAAAAGGGCTCGTGCCCTCAATATTTATGCCATTACTGCTGGCGTGAATGTCGCTTGACAATCCAGCCCTCGGTTGAAACAGGGCGAGCAGCTTCAAAGAGTACAAAAGAGACACAGTTCAGCAGCTGATCGTTTCATTCTAAGCAAATATTTTTTCCCACGTCAGGGAAAAGACACACACATTTGTAAAAGGACAGGCCCCTTGTATCTTGCCTCTCTGCGGCCACAAAGAACGCTTGGAGTTAATGGTCTGGATATGAAGAGAACCCCACCGCTCCCTGGTCGGGATCCTTCAGAGAGGCCTCTCAACCATCCTTCACCCAAGGTAATCCAGCACTGCAAGGTTTTTCTGGGCAATTAACCTTCCTAGCAGTGGATGCCAACCAGGAGTGAGGAGGCCCACTGGTGACCTGGGACCAATCCGTCCTGCGAAGCACTTTTATAGAGCCATAAACCTCTTTTTTCCCTGACTCCTTCGCTTCTACCGTACCGTGTGAGGAAGCCACTTGGCTTCAACACCTCTTGTTGTGTTTTGTCAGCAAGGCCCACACAGGCAATGGCACAGCCTGAACCGCTAGGCAGAAATCGGGAGGGCTTCGTAGAGCCTGCAGGGGGAAAAATAAAGACCTTGAGACACGGCCAAGGTGTAACAGAGCAGCCAAGAATGCCGAAGGTTGCTCTGAAGCAAGGAGAGGATTTTCCAGCCTGATGTTCTGCAGACGTTCAGAGTTGCAAGTCTTCCTAACTTTGGCCTAGGACGTTGCAGACAATGTCTCCGGGTTCTCTCCTGCTTGCTGCCCTTCAGATTGGTTAAGATTACATCTTGTGGGTTCCTGGCTAGCACAGCCACACGCTCAAAAAGAGGCAGTTGTGAGAACCGAAGTCCGACCCACCTAAGAGAGGGTCAAGGGAAGAAACTGGGGGGCCTGGAGGTGGTTATCTAAGCAACTTCCTCCATGCAAAGCAGGTTCATTGCTGCCTCTGATTTGGAGGCAGAGCAACTGGCAGCCATCTTTTAATCCCAGAAACTCACAGAAGAGGAAAAAAGGAAGTTGGCTTTCACAGGAGGTAACTCCCCCAGCCTCACTAAGAAATAAGGAGTCATCTGGCCCCCTAGAAGCAATCATGGGCTGCTATTCTTGGGGAATCATCTCAAAGGTCTTGTTCAAAACGGCCACTAAACCATTCCTGCCCCCTACTGGATCACAAAAACCCAGTTGCAGGTGCCAAAAGCCACCTAAATAACCCCATGTCTGCCGGGTCGGCATTGTCCGGTTCTCCCTCCCGCTCCGACTTCACCGAGTCCGGTGGGCTCCAGGGTGAGAGAGGGGCCAGCAAGCTGTCGTCGTTCTCCCAGTCCACATACATCAGTTCAGAGCCTGTCACTTGCCTGGGGGGGTCTTTGTAACGTGAGTTAAGCTTAGAAGCCAAAATAAGTTAGAGGCCTGAGGGAACATTTTTAATTTTTTTTTCCTTTTCGCGTGCATGTCAAGAAAGGGCACAAATCTCGGTTGAAAGCTGCTGCATCAGGGATGGTTCTACGGAAGCTGCTTTGTGCCGGGAAAGGTCGGACGGAACACTTTCTCGGAAAAAGGCAGAGCCGGAGAGTTGGAAGTTTTAACAATGCGCACCGAGAACTGGATTATATAACCTCTCAAAACAAGCAGCCGGGAGAAGATGGCGGATTTAGGCTGCTGGGCTGAAGAAACCGGGTTCTGAGCAGGCCGTCCAGGAGGGTCCTGGCTGACCTCGCCCGAGAAGAGACGAGCCAGGACAGGGAAGCGGCGTCAGAAGGCGCAAAGTTGTGAAGCAGAAGAGCCGCGTTGAATCAGCAACAAGGCCCTTCTCTTTTTCTACAGAATCCTCCTTGCAATTCAGAAATGGTGCTAGCAAACATCGTGGTCACAACGTGGCTTATGATGTAAGTAAACCATAGCTGGCCTCACCCAAAACTCCCAACCCTTGCTCTGCCAAGCAGAGTCTGCCGTCCACCCAACCCTCTGAGCCAGGCCCAAAGAGCTCACTGTGGATGGCAAACCCACTTTTCCCACCAGCTGGACAGACCTTTCCCGGACCAAACGTGCCAGGATGGTGACTGACATCGTGACCGATTGGCTGACACCCATCTCCGACAGTGATTAATTGAGTACAAAATTATCTGCTCCGATTAGTCCTGGAGTTGAATTCAGGTGGGTTCTATCCCAGCTACCTGCAGTGGCCAGGGCTGCCGGCACAGTGGCCAACACCAGCTCAAGGCCCACCTGGCAGGGGAGCATGATTCAAAGCCCAGGGCCACATAAGGAAACAGTGCATCAAAGAACCCTGTCCAACTGGCTGGTGCACTGAGCAGCTTTCGACCGCAGTTCGTATCAACGGCTGGCGACCCACGAAGGAATTTGCCAGCCGATTCATCATCCCTCCCTTTTCACCCATTGGAGCCATTGAAAGGGAACAAGGATAGCCCCTCCTTAATAAGCCCAAGCCCCCCACTCTCCGTTCCTTTTTCATAGCTTCCTTTGGCTTCCCATTTACAGGAGGAAGCATCAGCTATCGATTGAAGGAGCCTCCTCGCCCACCCAGGTCTTGGCCGGTTTATCCATTCAGCCTCCGAATGGCTGAATTCCACAAATTTCACTGAATTGATCTCCATGGGGGGCCTTTCAGCAATTGCTGATAGGGTGAAAAGTGCCCACGAGGAGACAATTGCACTGAAAGATGTATGAAGAAGCCCTCTCCTTGTGAGTACAAATGAGTCAAGGAAGAATGCCAAGGACTAATCAAGGAGAACCTCTGTCTTCCGGAAAGCGAAGACTCTGGAGGATAGAGAGAGGCAGATGAAGACCATGTCCACACATCACATTTGGCCATGGTTTGCTTACCGTTGCTTTATGCCATCAATTGGCAATGTCTCCGCCAAACCTGCCATACTATGACTTAGTGTTATGTGAACCATGCTGAAAGACCAACAGCTGGACAGAGAGGCAAAGTAGACGGCATGACCAAGGACTGGAGAAGGTCCTGGTCCAGGAGATGGAGGACCGAATGCAAGTTTGGATGAGGCAACGGTCCAGAAATCCTATAAGGAGAAGTGCTCAGACTCCTAACACCCAAATCATCACTTTTGATACCAACCTATCATGAGCTCATATTCCATAGAAGCTAATTTTATTCTACTAGGATAGGGAACAGAGGAGTCGGGGCCTCCACATTTTGAGATTTCATGACACCGCAGTCAATGTAGACATTGGTGGCCAATGGTGCAGAAAACCAGTGTGAGGAAGATCAGAAGAACCCCCAGTTCCTCATCTCATATGAGAAGAAGCTACAAAGGAAGCTGATTGATCACTCCAGACCGTCTCCTCTACAACCCCAAATCTTACTTCACCAATCAGTTTTAAGAGCTCATTGCTCCATGCTTAACCACAATAGCTTCCAACTATTAGGAAGTCTGACTTACTAGAGGTCCTTTTGTGCAAACTCCACAAGTATTAATTGGGGGGGGGGGGAAAATGGGGAACCCAAGTCTGCTATTTTAGGAGAGGAAAATGCAAGACTATGGGAAATGTGTTTAGATTATTTTGGGCCAGCAAGGGACTTAAATGTGAAAGAAAATGAAATGGAATGTGACAAGCGTGTTCCATCGAGCCAGGGCTGGAAAATCTGAAAGAATGTGGCTTAAGCATTGTCAATTGCTATTCACACTCTGGTGACAGGAACAGTCCACGATCCGAGTTGCAATTCCCAAAAAGTGGCTGTGGGAAATCTGCTTTATCCATGGATGCACAAGAGGAAAAGCTACCACTTCCTCTTCCACATGAATGGCCACGGTGACAAAGAAGCAGCTCTTTCAGTGGCTGATGAGATAGAAACAGCCTCTGCAAACTGCAGCTTCCAGACTTCCTGGTCAACAGAGGATAAATCTGGGCTCTACAGCCTCAACGCAAGTCCAGGAATCTACTTTTGGGAGTTGACCTTGGGGGGAAACTTCAAGTTAATTTCAGCACTGAATGAATCAGTAAGTCAGAATTCAACCAAGGGGAGAACCCGCCAGTGGACACAAAAAAGCATGCTGTAAGGTTGTAAGGATATGTATCACGTAGAGTCAAGGCTGTGGTTTTCCCAGTTGCAATGCAGGGCTGTGAAAGTTGGACCCTAAGGAAGGCTGAGCATCAAAGAACAGAGGCCTTTGAACTCTGGGGCTGGAGAAGACTCTTGCGAGTCCCTTGGACTCAAGGCGATCCAACCAGTCAGTCCTCAAGGAGATCAACCCTGACTGCTCTTTAGAAGGCCAGATCCTGAAGAGGACACTCAAAGACTTTGGCCACCTCATGAGAAGGAAGGACTCCCTGGAGAAGAGCCTGATGCTGGGAGCAATGGAGGGCAAAAGAAGAAGGGGATGGCAGAGAAAGAGGGGGCTGGATGGAGTCCCTGAAGCACTCAGGGGGAGCTTAAATGGACTTCAACCTGGACAGTGTGAAAGGAGAGGTTACAGGTGTTCAAGCTATCCATTCAGGTACCCTTAAAACTCCAGGAGCTTCTTCCCGAGGGGCAGTGGTGCTGCCCACTTCTGGGGTGGTGGATGCCAAGGTTGTGGGGTGGACCTCAAGGGGAAGGATGAGCTATGAGTGGGGAGAAGTTGGGGTTGGTCCAACCTCCTTTTCGACAAACCGCTTCCTGCGAACGTTCCTGAAAAGGATTTTAATGGCGTCAAAACTCGGCACGCTTTGAAATTAACCTTTTCAGTGAATCTTTCACTTGCAATGTGAAATTACACACGGGTTGCGCAGTGACAGTTTTGTTCTGTAGGTGAAAACATCAAAGGCCGCCCCAATCTACCTTTGAAGGCCCAAGGGGCTCTCGGGCTGCCAAGTCTCCGTAGACAAGAGAGGGAGAAAAAGATCTAAGCGCTCGGAAACTATTTGAAGCAGCGTCAGCCTAAGTAGGGTTTAATGCAGCCTTTCTTTCTGCTGTGCCTTTTTTATATTAAAAAAAAAAAAGTAAGATTCAAAAGAGGAAATGCAGGATGAAAAAGGAAGAGAGAGAGAATTATTCCTGACTGTCAGGCTCTAATAATGCATAAATAGATGGGAATTTCACCAGCATGGCTGCCGCGTTTGTCCAGCTGCAAAGCCTCAGAGGCGCAGAATTATGCAACAAAGGTGAGTTTGCAAATGAACCGGAAATCGGATTCCAGGGGAATCTCCCAAAGTCCTTGTGCTGTTTAGAGCGAGCTCTTGGGATTCCACCCATCACCTGGAACAGATCCCACCCCTCTGGTCCACTGAACCCTGTTCATCCCGCCCCTCAGAAAACTGCAAGGAAAATGCCACGACAGTTGAGCTTTCACTGATTAAAACCAATTTCCAGAAACTGAAGTCCAACTGAAGCCAAGGATCAGTGGAATAAAGATACCTAAGAATCTGCTTGGCTTGCTGGGCCAGATTAGATCTTTCAGCCCACCCCTTTTCAGGAGGATCACAGGCTTCGTTGACCAAATGGCCAGAAACTCCAACTGGTTTAACAGAGGCTGCCCAATCTCTCTTAGGACCACACCTGGGACTTCCCTTGGTGGCCAAACTAGGATTCAGTTCCTGACCCTGCACATTAGTTTTCCTCTCCCCTCCTCTCCTCTCCCCTCCTCTCCTCTCTGGCATTAATTTAAACAATCTCCTTTATGGCTGGAGGTTTCCCGAATGCCTTTGCAGACTCTAGGGCCATTTTGAGCAATCCTGGCAGTTTCTGATCTGCTAATTGTTTAAAAGGAGAAGAGGAGAAGAGGAGCTTGCCAAAGGATTCTGGGGAGAAGGACAAGGTTCCGAAAAAGGGGACCTTTGGGAGTGGTTGACGAAACCTGTGTCTGTCTTGAGCTACAGCAGATCGCGTTTAGGATCTTGTGATTCCAGAGTGAGCAACAGACAAGGCCAACGGAGCCGCCTGGTGTGTATCTGGAGGGCCGGATCCTCTCAAGCGCTGCCAAGCGGGGGTTCAAGGGAAGCAGCTTTCTTGTAATGAGGAAACCCCGAGCGGGAGATCGGCCCCAGGGGAAGGCGGGGAAATGTGGAGGAGAGGAGCTGCGATCGATAGAGCTGAGCAGACATCTCGTCTGTTCTAAAAATATTTGCTCTTTCTGGCTTCTTCTTCCGCTCTCTTAAATTCTCAGGGCCAGGATTCGGGGCGCATCTGAGTTTAATAACCCGCTCTCGGTGACAAAGTCCAGATAGGACCAAGAGAGGACCTTCTCCTAACATCCAGCTAACAACCAACATTTTCTCCATCCTGGAATCACTCGCCTGAGTCCTGCTCTCCGTTAAAAACCACCCAACCTTAATATTCCAGGAACGGATGAATAAATCTTTGGGTCAGTTCTGGCCAAAATAAAGCTTTAGCCCATTTTGGAAATCATCCTCAGATGTTGCCACAGTGATGATCGACTGAGATCTTCCTCATTAACCAGAAAGAAGGAATTCTGAAGAAAGTTGGTCCTGAGCATCTCCAAGCAACCTCTCCTCGCACGCTTCCTCCAGATAATCTGCAACACTACTCTGGGCACTGGGGGGCACAATGCATTGTACCTGGGACTGATGGGGATTGTAGTCCCAACCATCTTCAGAGCCACCAGCCCACAAAGGGCCTTGCTTCACTGGTTCCACTGTATCTCCCAAGAACAGCCTTTTGCTGCCCCTCCAGGCCACTGTGCAGCTCCCAGGATGATCCCTTGGGAGAGGAGGGGGGGTCGTGCAAGCCTGGCCCCACCCCTGCTGCCAGCCCTTTGGTGAAGCCGGGGATGCCACCCGCTGCCCAGAGCAGCCTAACGAGGGACAGGCGGGATTCCTGCGCCCCGGAGCTGGCAAGGAGGGCGGGATGGAGGAGCCCCGTCCCTGCCAGATTGCCTGGAGGAACCCCCCCCCCTCCTTTCGTCGCTGCTTCTTCGCTTTCATCTCCGCAAACTGTCATCGCTGTTGTACCAACAGCCTCCTGCCACGGCGGCTCCCACTGAATAGCTCTTGGATGCTAAACAAGATGCGCTAAGTGAGCCTTGCCAATTATCTCTGGCGTGTTTTCGCTCGTGAGCCCACTTGTTTCCCTTCGCCGGCATTGTTGGACTGTCTGCGCCCTCCTGAAATATAATAAGCCCCACTTTAGAAGCCATTGTCCTTTTAACGGCAAACGGGGGGTTGTAAATCTCGCTCTTCCACACCCACACACAC
>JANHGC010001823.1:0-24468 GCA_027560395.1 Boaedon fuliginosus
CAGGATAATACATTTAACCATCTTAATCTAAGATACTTCAACTTATAGTTATATTTTATTAATAACAAACTTTTATTTAGATATACATTCAGCCAAATTGGTGATGTGGTTTAAGACGGAGGGAGTAGATCTTCTTACTTCTTAATGCAGCTCTGGGCTATTGGCCCAGTTTCCCAGGAAATAAACTTTCCCCCTCTTTTTGCAGCAGGCCATCCATATCTATTCCAGACAGACATCACTTTTCAGTTCAGATTTGATACCTGGAATGAAAAAGGGATACCCATTCTATCAGAGAGGGTTGAGTGTGTATGTGTGTGTGTGTTTGCATGGCTTGTCTTTTTTATTACTATTGATATGAATATCAATAATAGGATGCTTAGAAAGATAGTATTTGCCTGAAAGTGGAAAAAAGAACAAACAAATCTAGTTTCATGCATTATCTACTATGAGATGGATTTTTTGTTTTGTTTTTTTGCAGCCTGGTGGATTGTTTCCTACTAGATTCAGCAGCAGTAAGCATTACTATGTCTCCTACTGGAGATTTCCTTGCTTCCTGTCATGTAGATGATCTTGGAATTTACTTGTGGTAAGTTTTTTACTTTGCAATTCTGTTTTTAAAATGATTTGACTGTTTCTATTCTTTGGACTGTTCCATAGTACAGTTACGATTATGTGATGATTTCTCCCTTTTAAAAATGCTTTCTAGTTTGCAAGGTTGTTACTAATCACATAATTATGGTGGGGCCTTTTTCCTAATGTAACTGAATTGTAAAGACTTTCATCTTTAAGAAATATCTGGAATATAGGCATTTATTTCTTCTTTTGTGCATCCTGTACCTTTCCAGAGTTTTAAAAGATGGTTGACATACCAATTTAATATTGTAGTTGATCACACGGTCTGCTAGAAATGTAGACTAAATTTGCTATTTTTGTCCATCTATTGACTCATTTCCAAAGATTTGAGATAAGCAAACATTGTTTAATATTTATTATATCGGTAATCTATACTTAATACACAATCAAAGATTGGTGGAAACATAATGATTCACGTTTCAAACAATTAGTTGGCAAAGCTTGTACTTAAACTGCTAAAATAAAACCTAGAGTTTTTTATTTAACAGTACTGATCTTAAGCAGCTCCATGTGACCAGGTGTTTAGATTAGATTTGGCCTTTTTAGCCATCTATCAAATCCTTGCCAAGGACCTGGGATAAAGAGATGTTGCTTGATGATGTTAAAGATATTGTCACAAGATGTAGGTTGTTCCAAGTAAAGCTTCCTTTTGCAATCTACTATTATTGTTGGGGCTAATATGCTGACTCAGTAAATCACTTAGAGAAGGCTGTAAAGCACTATGAAGCAGTATATAAGTCTAAGTGCTATTGCTATTATTATTATTATTATTATTATTATTATTATTATCATCATTATTTATTGCTTTTAAATTTTTCTTTTTAGGTCTAACCGTTCCCTGTTTTCACTTGTTTCCTTGCGCCCTCTTCCATCAGATTATGAGCCTTCTGTTGTAACACTCCCTGGTACCTGTTCAACTGAAGGTAGTAATGCATATAGAGAAAGGCCTTGAAATAATAATTTCAGGGAATCACATTAACAAAATATATAATACTTTGGAATTTCTTGTTGAAAATTCAGGTGGTTTTTTCACATGAATATAATTTGGGACATATATACTGTATTTCTATCTATTTTGATAACAGTATCTAAGTAAAATGTTAGCCTAAGGTTTTTACAACTGCAAAAACTTGATTCTTCTAAAAGTTTTTGATTAGAAAAGAGTGTATTCACTGGAAAATCATGAGTCACTTGTGTTACTACTGGTGCTGCATTTGAAATCTTATAGAAAATAGTCAACAACAGTAAGTTTTAGAATGTTTCTTAGCTTGAATTGCAGTGGACTTAAAGATTGGGATCTATTTTATTATTTTAATCTTCCCTTTAAACTAGAATGGAACAAATAGCAATTGAAAACTCTGTAATTACAGTACACTAATTTAAATTACTAGATTAAAAGATGGTCAAAATTGATGATAGCCAAGCACTGACTTAAAATATTTAATAATTTGTCACTATGCAAACCAAGGATCTTATAATCTAAAGTTCATTGATATAAGGCAGTATTTCTCAGTGTCAACAACTTCAAGTGGTATTGATGTCAGTTTCCAGCATGATTGGCAGGGGAATTCTGAGTATTGATTTCCACACCTCTAGGTATACTGGTGAAAATAGTGTGATAGGCTAGAATTGGATAAGGAATATTGTCTGTGTAGATCTACCGCTCCTGGCAAAATAAGTCACATCCAATTAATTTTAGCTGCAAATGATAAATTTCAGGGAAAGCTTTTGTTGTACCGTAGTAAAGATTAGAGTATACATTTTTAGCCCTTGTCTGGATTAGTGTTTTATAATGTATATATGCTTTTCTTTTACAATTGAAAGTTGAAGATGTTATAGAAGATAATGAAACAAATGATGAAATGATACAATATGAATCACCACAACAGCTGGGAGAAGCAATTGTGACTCTTTCTTTGCTGCCAGAATCTAGATGGAAAAACTTGCTTAGTTTAGATATTATTAAGGTACCCATTTCATGACTTGCATATAAAGTTATTATGAGTTGTTTCTATTATTGTAAGACAGTTCTTTATTGTAAGACATTGTGAATAATAAACTGTTTTCAGAATAATTGGTTAGGAGAATGTTTAAGTTTTAAGTTCACAGAAATTCTATACTGGGTGTATGAGAAAGTAGATATCACAATTTTCCTACAATATTTTCACTTACAAAGTAGTAATGTCTCTCAAATGTAATCATATACAGAATTGGACCAAAAATTACATTTTCCCCCAAAATAGAAAAGAAAACCTTTTAGGAAAACATTTGCCCTAGGAATACTTTTTTGGGTTTTCAGTGTTTTAATATTAAGGAATTTAATAATTTTGCTTGTTTATTGTGAATATTGGATTTATATAAAAATGTGACAGTGATGATGTGATAACTTCCATTAACAGCAAAAGAATAAGCCCAAAGAACCACCAAAAGTACCAAAATCTGCACCGTTCTTCATTCCCACTCTTCCTGGTCTTATACCACAATTTGCTTCTGTTGAGCATGAAGGTGATGGACAGCAGGTAAAAAGAGAATTGATTATACAAAAACTTCTTTGCCTTTTAAATGTCCCCCCCCCCTCCAGTTCCTAAATGTCTCAGAACTGTTTCTGGTATAAGCTTGATCATATCGACCTGTTAGCCATGTGATTTTTAAGTGCTACATCAGGGTACTTGCACTACCTGAACTTGCTACATCCTTTATTTTGTCAGTTCTGTTCTCTTGTACCTTGTATTAACAGCATGATTTTGGGATATTAAAGTGGGGTTAATAATTGAAGCAGATGTTTTATGCTCCGTTTGAGTCTTTTGTCAATGGTAAAATTTCCTTGCCTTTCCCTTTCCCTATAAACTATATATTTTTCTTAAGAATAGTGATGATGAAATAAAAGCCAACCACAAATATGTTAATAAATTACAACAGTAAAATGGGTCAGTTTCACAGTAACTTTAGCATTTCATTGATATTATTAGTTCTAAATATGAGAGGGCGACACTTGAGCAGAAGAAGGAAAAACTATTCACCTGTAGGAACTGATTTGTTGTGATTCCTAACTTATGTTTGTAAACATTCCATCAAAATATGCTTACCCTTGAATGTACTTATAAGTGATGTTATTTTTTTAAATTCCAGTCAAAGGTGGTAAATCTTGGAATATTGGCTCAAAAATCTGAGTTCTACTTGCAGCTTGAAGAAGCATTAAAAAGTAGCAACTGTAAGTTTTCATATGAAGTGACAGTGTACTTGATGGTATTCTAACTCTGAGAGCCTACGATGCATCGCAGACAAATTCCCTGTGTGTCCAATCACACTTGGCCAGTAAAGAATTCTATATTGATACAGAAACGTAGAAGGAAAGTATATATTTCAAATGACATTTAATTAATATATTTTAATTAACTAGTGTCATTATATTGCATCATATTAAGTCCTTTTTATTCTACTACTGTATATCATTCTGATGATGCTTACGTAATTATGAGCATTTGTTATGTGCCAGTGAATGCCTTTTTGTGTAAACATATATCAATAACTTTGGTATTCTATGGCTATACTCCTTTGCAACTTCGTATCTGTCTGTCTGCCATCTATCTATCCATATTTCTATCTACATTTGTTGTGAGACTGAAATTCATGTCCCAGACAGACATGAATATCAAAACAGAAATAAAACAACCTTAAGTACATTGCTTAAACCATCAACAGACTTGTAATACTCACCTACATATAATGACTTCCCCACATACGTTGGGAGCCAAAAGTATACTGGCTTGCAAAATACAAGAACGGATGGGACTGAACGCGCTAGTGAGAGAAACGTTTAGATAGAGAAATCTGTACAGATCACACATTTCAGATAATTATGTAGAACACAATATGTGCATGTGGTAACTAAGGGGGACAAGAGGTGCTACTCAACCCTAGAAATCTAGGTATTGTGTTTGCTTATTGACAGGTTATCAAATAGTGTCTAGAGAAATAAATATGACTTTTTTATTGTTAATTTTGTGTATGTGGGTGTATTCTCTGTATTTTGCCCTACTCCCTCCCCCCCAAAACACAGGAGAATTGGAATGGTTTGCCTCTCGGAATAAGACTTTTAATTTTTTTCTTGCAAAAACAATGTGAAAACTAATCCAGATGAAGTAAGGGCTCTAGGAGAGAAGCAAAATCACAGATTAAAGTTAAATGTGACAGGGTCTCTGCGATATCTAAAATATTTCCTACACTTTTCACCATTGTTTAATGTTTTTACAGATAAATCTCCACTGAGCATACTCAAGGACATGGGACCATCTAATATTGAAACACAACTGAGAGGCTTGTCACCAGATGGCGGTGGTGCTATTGAGGTGATGCAGAGTTTCCTAAGAATGATTGAAGCAATGCTGAACACAAAGTGTGACTTTGAACTAGCTCAGGCATACCTTGCCTTGTTTCTAAAGGTAAATACATATTTGAACATACAGCTTTCATTTTACTTGGAAAGCATTTGTTTGAAGAGGAAGAAAAATTAATGATTTTATTTATATGCACACAGTACTTATTTCTTACAATGTCCTTATAAGAGATCAAGGATGTCAAACTGGATTTCTTCGAGGGCTGGATCACCATTGTCATTCTCCTCGCCGGGGATGGCGGGGGGAGACACGGGACAGATGCCCCATTTTCGGGTTGAACAGCCTCCTGCAGCACCTTGCCAACCAAAGCAGGGTGTGTGTGTGGGGTCTCACATGCCCTCCCATTTGACCCATTTTCATCCTGTATGGCCTCCTGCAGCACCCTGCTGGCCAAAATGGGCCACGGGGCCGTGTGCAGGGCCCCCCACCCGCACCCTGTTTTGGCTACCAGAGGCACCACCTGCCAGTCCGTTGCTATTTCCAGGCCAGCCCCATGGTCCAGATTTAAGCACCCCTGTAATAGATCATTCAGGGTAACTAATGATCAAAAGTGCAAATACAATTTAAATTAAAGTTAAAAGATCTGGCCTTTTCTTTTTTTCCAATAGTGTTTTCCACGTATATTTTTTATTAGTTATAAATTTGTACATTGCTTATTCACAAGACTATAGGCAGTTTACAGTTATAAAAACAATGTATCCGCTTGGTGGGTGGCATTGGTGGAATTTATTGGTGGAATCGGTGGTGTCCCTCTAAATGGATATTTTACATCAGAGGCTTTGCAGATGAAACCATTTTTACATGTGTCTTAAATGTTAGCAGGATTGGGCCGTCCTGATCTGAGGCAGTTGCTTCTTATTTTTAAATCTTTTTGCATCTTCCAAACCTCTACCCCCTGATTTTTCAGGAGGAGAGTCCGTTGTCTCTCCCAGCTGTTTCATAGATTACACCTCAAGTAAATGATCACAAGTAAATGAAAAAGTCATTAACTTTGAACAATGATCAGCCTGATTTAGCTCCAAAAAGCTAATGACAATCAGTGCTGCTATAGTTTCCAAGTTATCTTCAAAGGCAGCCCTTGAGTAGATGAATTGAAGTAGTCTAACCAAAAGGTGGCAAAAGCATGACCCACCTTATTCAGTACTTCCTGAAATCAGAAAGGTCACAATATTAGGTCATGTGAAGCTGTTTGAAGATTCTTCTGGAAATAGCCTTGGTGTATTGCTTTAGCAGAAGCCACAAATCCAAGAGAATACCTCCTGGCCCAAATTGCACACCTATTGCTTCATGATAAGTACAACCCCATCAACAACAACAGATAGCATATCTATGGTATCTTACGGCTTCCATATTGATGGCAACTCTTTCTGTCAGAGTCTGTTCAGCTTCACCCAGTGCCTCACAACTATCAGACACAAGGCCAAAACTTCTGGGTTAGAAGTGCATAACTAGATATGTTTACCTCATTTCACATTAACAGAAAGCCTTTCCAAAGTTTCATGTTAAATTCTGTAAAGGAGCAGGTCAAGGCGTCAGCATCATATACTTACATGCCCAATGGCCTGACCTCTTCTTTCCCAAAAATTCTAAATGGAACCACCCACTCAGGATGGAATGGAACCATTGCAGAATAGTGCCTCTAATACACAACCTTACAAACAGTAAAATAAATAAAAAGAATAATATAGTAACTGTATCAGATGCTGCTGAGAGATCTTTTAGGGCAAGCAGCAGGACCCCATTGCTGTCCAAGTACTGTCAGGGCAGCCAGTATCATTTCCATTCCACGCCCAGGCCTGAACTGTAACTGAAAGGGATCCAGTTATTCTGTTTAGTACAGAACCCTTTTATGATACCATTTTCATTGTTATAAACAAGGATTGAGCAATTTTAAATAGTATTTAGCATTATCTGCAATACTGCTACTTCCCAGATGGCTTGTTATATACATTAATGCTCCATGATAGATACTGTATATGTGCCATGCTTAAATTTTAATATGATTTATGAAAGATTTGCACCCTTTTGAGGACAGCTGACAAGTTTATTAGCTAATACAGGCATAGTGATGTGATAGCTTTCTCAAACAGCTAGATCAATTTGCTTACTTTTATCCTGTCAATGCCATTTAAATGAACATATGTTTTCTTTTCTTTTTTTAGTTGCATTTTAAAATAATTTGTTCTGAGCCTGCTTTGTTGGCAGAAGTATCCAGGCTTTCAACCCAACTTGAAGAAATCTGGATTCATTTGCAGACTCTATTCAACCAAAACATTTGCATTTTAAATTACATTAAGACAGCTCTCTTATGAAGTACCTTTTGTTCTGTAAGATTGAAGATGTTGAATCCTTAATTTCTTGTACAAAGCATATCTAATAAGGGGTGTTGTACATCAGTTTTTAAAATACTATCAGTATAACTTGACTTTTTATTCAAGTTGAAATATGAATTTCATATCTTCATAAACTAATAAAGTGCATTCTATTTAAATAACTAGAGGTATAATAAAATTCTTAAAACAAGTTTAATACAGAAAATATTCAGTATTCAAAAATGAAACAAATTGTAAGAGTTTACAGATGTTTTAGGATTCTTTACTGTGGAGAGAACTATACTAGTGATATGAATGTGCACCAGTGGGAGTGTTTTGAAATTGGGATAAAAAAATGGAAGAAGTGAAAATATGAGTGCTTGAATCTCAAAAATGATTTTTTTAAAATAAATTAAACAGAGAAAAATGAGCAGAATTTTTCAAAACTGTAAAGTTCACACCCTGGCTAACTTACCATATTCCAACATAGACACACAAACACACACATATATACACAAACACAACGCACACACAGAATTCTAATGGTATTGCAACAGAAATTTGAGACAATTTTCTTTGTCTCAAAATGGTAGGTGTATCTACAGTAGTACAAGTGTACCATTATTAAGGTATTACTCTACAATCTCTGTCTTAAAATTGATTTTAAACCACTCACTTTGTGGATGAACAATGTCACCAAATTTTAAGACTTTTCTTCCTTTTTCCCAATCCCCCTTTTTTTAAATACCTCCCTGCTGAAGAGTTTAGAATAAGTCAGAATTTGTACACTTTTGTGCAACCTATGAAGTGTTTATAGGATAAATGCAAGTGAAATTACTCATATTCACTTTCTGGCATCCTAAACACAACATATCCCCACATATCCAAACAATTTGTAGAACTTCCCTGGCTGTCAGACTTGTATAAGCCCTCAAGATTTGTGGGGAACGATCTTGACACCTTTTCGGAAACTTTGTTGGCTGCAAAAATAGCCTTCAGGAACAAGATGAAGAGCAGCAATAAAGCCAGTGGTCAGATAAAAGAAATCTGAGGCTAGGGCAGAAATAGAATTTGAGAAAATGTCTCAGACTTTCCATCTTAATTTTCACAAATATAAGAGAGAAAGGAAAGAGTATTCAGTTTAGAAGTTTCTGTTACTGTAACCATATAATGATAATACTAGTATCCATAACTTTAGTTTTCTAGTCTGCTGAACCTAAAAGGGTTGACAGAAGGCCAGGAAGGTGGGGTCTTCAGGATCTCAGAGGAAGATGTTCCACAGGGCAGGGCCAATTACCAAGAAGGGGTATTGCCTATTCAGAATTCAGATCCTTTAATTACATTTAAATCTTCACTAATCCTTTTGGTCTTTAAGCATATCTGTGATGGAAACCAGTCATGCTTTTAGATTTATTCCTTTACCATGGTTATGCATGATTAGAAATATTTGAATTACATGCATATATAATTTTATATTTTTAAAAAAGCCTTCTGACCCTATGAATAGTATGTGTCTTCCTCAATTTTTCTCCATGTTTTATCAACAGATCAACATATTCATGTCATTGCACTGAAGAAATAAAACAGTTTATGTCACTGTATTGGTGACATAGTAACCAATTTTAAAAAATGAAATTCAGAAATCTAGCTGTCCATCACATGCTGTGGCCTTAAAACTACAAATATACTGCAATACTTTCAGCTGTAGGAGCTTACATTAGTTTTGTATCCTATCAAGCTATGCTAGCTACATATCATAAAAAGCACCATTAGGAGGCCCCCAAGTTCAGCCTACCCCCAACAGCCTCAGCTACCCAAACTCAACTGATTACAAGTGTAGTATAGTATACATCTTCTTACTGTTTCTATATTTTATATATGGTAATTTTTCTTTTTAAATGCAAAAAAAGCCTGTTGCAGAAATTTAAAAACAAAAAATAGAAATTGAAGGTGAGAAACTCCAAGTTGGATAACATTGTTTCTTGCTAGGTCCATATTTTAAAGTGGAAATGGAGGGAATCCTATTGCCTTTCCCCCCTATCATTGGACTCACGCTTTAATGTTACTGAAGCAACAAAAGAGAAATTAGTTATGCTGCATGCGTTGTTTTCTTTCTTGGAAACAGGTTCAGAGAATGAGAGAACTTTGGATCGTGTGACTTTAACTTCACTGTTCCATTCTTAGAATTCCGTTTTGCTCTTTCTGAAATTGGGACAGAATTGCTGGACAGACAAGAATTAGGAGGATTTCTTCACTAAAACTCTGGTAGATTTAAAGGCAGATATTCTGCTTTAACCTTTGAGAAAGATAGCCAGCTTTTGACAACTCTATCAGGATTTTAGCCTTAGGGTCTGGCTAGCTTTAAAGTTTATAGCGTATTTCCCATTAGTGATTTTGTCACAAATATATATTCTACTTGGAAATATGACCGTGAACCTTCATAACAGTGCAGATTGATGAATAGTTAACAGATTCCAGAATATTAATAAATATTAAGAAACATTTCTATGGTAAGAAGAATTGGATAGAGGAACCAATTACCAAAAGTGGATTTATGGCAAGGAGATTCCAGTGGCTAACTTTTCTTTTTTTGTTTAATTTGTTGAACTGGGGGAGTTTTATTTTTGCTTTTTCTTAAACTTGTTACATACATCTTGATCTTGACATTGTTTAAAGAAGAAAATCAAATTTAATTATGCCTCATAAAACAGAAGACAAAGGAAAGCTTATCTTTTCTGATAGATGAAGTCATTCTAAATCCCTCCTCTCTAGAATTATTTTGATGGATGACATCTCAAGACAAATTATGTTGATGGATGATATCTCAAGAAGCTGAGATTCTTGATATTCAGCTGGAAAAGCTCACTATGACTTCTGATACATCATAGACAGTGAAACTTCTAAGGAACAGTCTGTCCTGCTTATCACCAAATTGTCAGTCATGTGTAACCTTACATAATTTGATCATGGTTAATTATATTTTGAGATGGAATCGAATCATGAAAAAAAATATGCTTAGATATTTGTTCTAGTTCGAGGAGGGGGGAACAGCAATTATCCATAAAGGTATCTGTACATTGCATGACACTGTAAATACTTGGATTGGATTGTAACATTAAATCTCTATATGTTGAAATGAAAACTATGCAGTTTGCTAAGATATATCAAGAGCTAGATAAACTAAGCATAATAATTGGGTGTTCACATGAACCAAGATTGAGGGTGCCTGGATCCACAATTGATATACATGCGAAGGGCATAGATCTACATAATAAATGTTTCATCAGAATAAAATGATGACCTGACTTTCAATCTGCAAATTGATAATGCCTATCAATCGGGGTTTCCCAAATTGTGAGGTGTGCCTCCCTTCAGGAGGGCAGGCAGAGTCCACAAGAGGTATGAGTGAAGAAACTTCATTACATTGTTACAATAAATCCATTTCCCCCCAAATTTCATTTTACCATTTTCATTGTTAGCTTATGTTCATTTAGACTAAAGGGAGGTGTGACGAGAAAACTTTGGAACCCCTGTTATAGATTATCTTCTAGATCAGAGTTTCTCAACCTCAGAAAATTTAAGATATGTGGACCATCTCCCAGAATTGTTTGGGAATTGATGTCTACATATCTTAAAATTGCTGAGATAAACACTCTATCCTTCCAAAAGTGGCAAAATGACACACTTCTAGAAATTCTCATTGCTCCGAGAAATTGATCCTTAAAAGTTGTTTTACTGTTTGTTGCATTTCAGAAGACGATCATATTAGAAAAAGCTAAGCAGAAGAAAAATGCTCAAACTCTGGATATTTAATACAAGAACTCACCTAAAAGAAAGGATGGCTGTAGGTTGGGGTAGATCTCCCATAGTTTTTGGTTGAGTAGATGGTAGTAAAAAGATTAAAAAATTCTTTTTCTTACCATCTGGTGGCCATTTGTATGTTTACACTCCGTGTATGGTAAGTCTAGGCTGGAGAAAATAATCATTGGTAAAATGTCTTAAAGGCAACAAGTTGAGTAGCTTTTCTTATCATGCCACCTCTCTCTCTTACAAAACATTTTTCTGTTTTAAAATTTGAATGTTAATTGTGTAAAAAGTTACATTGCTCACCCTGCCTCTCTTGTTTTCTCTTATTTCATTGTCATAGAAACACCAGGATAGACAATCACACCAAGGCCATGTCTTATAAGTGATTTATCTTATAATATTCCTCAGTCACTGCTTAGTAGTTGTTTGTCTTCATGGTTTGAAGACACTATAAGATGTGATAAACCGCTTATGAGGAAATGGTCCAAGTTCCTGGGTTTCTTGCTTCCTGGCTTCCTACCTACATAGCCATTCCCTCTTCTCTATTTTGAAAAGGCAACCCATAATTGTGATTTGTTTTACAAAAAAGGTTTGGAAACCGCAATTAGACAGTGATTTCCAATCTGGTTTTCTTATTAACATTTTTAACCTCATTCTTCAATGATAAATAATAAAAATCCTCATAAAATATAGAGTGATGGATAATAGAGTGATTGTTTTCATTTCTGTTTATTAGTTTGAGTGGCTCTGGTGTTGGTTAAGACAGGTGAGCAGGAAAAAACGTTTTCTGCATTGGGATTTTTCTTACAGCAAATTCTTTGAATGTGGTTTGATGTGATTGAAATGTTTTTCTGCATCTTTTTAATTGCTTCTAATCAGAATAAGGTGTACTTTTATGTTTTTTTTATTTGTGTAGTCATGAAAATTTCTCACACTATTTCAGAACAAAAAAAACTATTATTTATTATTTATTATTATTTTATTAGATTTATACCCCGCCTCATTTCCCCAGTCAGGGCAACTCGCAGCAAACAACAGCTAAAAAATACAATATAATACAGTATAAAAAATCTAAACGATCCATACATCCACAATCATTCAAAAAACCTTCAGAAAGAAGGGGGGGCACATCAATTCCAGGCCCTCCGACAAAGTCAGGTCTTCGTGGCCTTGCGGAAGGCAAATAGGTGGGGGTGGTCCTAATCTCTACAGGGAGTTGATTCCAGAGGGTCGGAGCTCCCACAGAGAAGGCTTTAACACGGGGGCCCGCCAGCTGACATTGTTTGGCTGATGGGACCCGTAGCAAGCCCTCTCTGTGGGCCCTAACGGCGCTGGGAGGCATATGGCAGCAGGAGGCGTTCTCAAAGGTACCCCACTTCTAAGCCATGTAGGGCTTTAAAAGTTGTTACTAGCACCTTGAATTGCACCCGGGAGACCACTGGGAGCCAATGAAGCTTGCGGAGGATAGGTGTTATATGGGTGCACCAAGGTACACCCGCAATCACTCGCGCGGCTGATATGTCGTTCACTGAACCCCTGAATCTATGAAAGATTAGCATGTAACTGATGTCTCTATAGTTTCTTTAATCAGATTCCCCTAATGGAAAGAATACAACTTTTAAACCAAAACAAGAGTCTTCATCACTTTTGCAAGTTGCAGTATGACAACCATAAATGAATTTTGCCTATTCGTGAACAAGAATAATTTTTTGAATCACAGCCTAAATTCATCTTCTGGATTACAGTTTGGACAATATGATCAGCTTCAGATTTAAGAAACAAAAATAATTAGAAAATAGATTAAAAGTAATTTTATTCAGAAGTAGCATTTGTTTTAGCATAGCAACAGAGATTAGAAATTCAACCAACAGAAGGCACAAAATAAAGAATAAAAACAATACAGCAAAATATAATATTGGCATTAGTTCTAACTTGGTAATATCTGGTTAACCTTGACTGAATATGGGAACTAAGTACACTTGGGTCTGTTTAGTACTTGGAAAGGGTTCCTGAAGAAAATATCAGCTTTTTAAAATGAAGTGATGCATCACTTTTATATTGTACCCTTCAAAAATTATATATAGATGTGTCCATGAAAACATCAGAAGTCAAGTTGTGCTCAAAGAAATATTTACTTTTACCATACTTAGAACTATTCAGTTAAGTATAATACTTGTAATTGTTCCTAATTGTTTCCTATTTGAACACACTTTTAAAAAGAACATAAAAAGTAGAGTTGTTTTAACTAATTTAGATAGTTGGCGGTTATTTAATATTTCTCTTTCATGTCACACAAAAGAGGTAATAATATGTCACCTAGCAACAGGAAGACAAAAAATGTTCAACATCTAGCAGAAAGAAACAGTAACTGGGACAACAAGGAAAGTCATGAAAGAATAAAGAGGTAATCTCCTGAGAAACTCCTCAGTATTGGGAAGGGAATGGGAACGACATTATTGTAAATATAGCAAACACCTTTAATTTATCTATAGATTACCTTTCCTAGGTTTCCTCAAAACAAGCCTATTTAAATTTAAATTAAATTTAAAGCAGGTGGTGCTTGCAGTCAAGACTGCCAGGCTGGAGGCACCTTCCTCCACAAGGCATGGGGGAGGGGGAAGCAAGGGAGGGCAACGGAGCACAGGGTCACTCCGGGATGGGCACTGCGCTAAGCAACAGCTGATTTGCGCACCAACCTGGAGCCACCGGCAACAGCTGACTTGGCAAGTGCTGCGGAAATAAGCTGTTGGCAGTGGCTCCAGGTTGGTGCACAAATCAGCTGTTGCTTTGTGCACCACAGCCTGGGCGCTGATGTGAGGGAGTCTGTGGCTCGGCAGGAGAGGAACCCCGCGTTTGCCAGCATGGCAGTATTTCCTGAGCCACCTGGCTGAGATGCCCTGCGAGGCCTGTGGCCTGCGGAGAACAGCGGGTTCCTCTTCCTCCTCCTCTTGTCTGTGTGTGTGTGTGTGCATGAGGAAAGGTGAGCATGAACCATTGGGGCTGTGCTGCACATGCACAGCACAGGTTCTGCTGCATATGTGCAGTACAGCTTTTTTGGTCTGTTGGTGGGAGTGTCCCCTTTGCCACCCTTTTTCTGGTCCACGCCCCCGTCCAAATGCTAGTGATGCCCCCAGCGCTCATCTTGGGAGGGCAAGCTACCTGCGTGGCGTAATGCACGGAGGCATGTATAGAGAACATACATACACAGCCACAAACCCACACTCTGTTTTATAGATATATATAGAAGATTGGCACAGGCATTAATGTTTTGTTACTGTTTTGCTCAATACAGCCTGTCTTGAGCCCAAGTCTCATTCTACCACAAATAGTCACAACCTTAGATCAATATGCATACTGGAAATATTATGGGGATATTGTGTTTGCTTGGACAAAATGAGTCCTTCAGGAGAAGATTTGCCTATTTCCAGAGTGGCTGCTGCCACAAACGGATGTAGTTTTGCTTTCCTATCCCAGTTTTTGCTAATATTCCTCTCTTCTCCAAGTAGTTAGGTATACTTCCAAAACAAGGTCACAAACAAGTGCCTCCCTTTTTAAGATTATATCCGGGGGTTTAAGGATCCTAAAACATAACTTGAAATATCAGGAAATGGGAAGCATGTTCTTTATTTAATCTTTACAAATTTTAAATCTAAAAAAAATTAAAATCAGAGAACAAAAAGACCAGGAGGAAGCAATAATGACACCATATTGCCTACTGTTACTCTATTAAGAATGTAATTTACCCAGAAGATATTTCCACCCTTACATATTCTCTCTAATTTTTCCAATCCAAATGTGCTGCCAGCAGTGAAATGAAGAGCTGTATTAGCAGTGTTCATTAATTGTGGAATAATGGATTAGGTAGCAAAATCTCCCAGCAATTTTGTTCCCAGGGTTTTTGGTCTCTTCGCAAAGCACAGTGTTGTTGCCATTTGTAATGAAAGACACAGTTGCACTCATTCCTAGTATTGCCATGATTTGATCCATAATCTCAGGTTCAACAGAGCTCAGCAGCTGGAGTGCCTGGTGCTGAACTAATGGCAAATAATAATCCCTAAAATTTGGCCTTCACTTGGAATAAGTCTAAATTACCCTGAACGTAAGAAATCCAGGATTTTACCACATTCTGATACAGTTCAGCCGTATTCCTCCCTTCCAAGAAAAGTTAGGGTCTGATGTTTCTCTTAAATACATTGGGAAATATTATAGTTTAAAATGTATTCACTGAACAATACATGAAAAGTCCTTTCATCAAAAAGTTTTATTTCATCCACAAAAGTTTGAATTGAGATTAGTTTCCTGCCTACTACAGCTATTAATTAATTTTATGAATTAATTCTATATAGCTATTAGCTATATGATAATGTAAATTTTTAATTGGTTCAGTTTGTCTTAAACTTTATGTTGAACTAGCTGGTTACCCAGTGTTGCCTGGGTAATTTTTTATTGGACTGCCATCTTCCTCCCTCCTCCCTCCCTCCCTCCTTCTTCCCTCCTTCCTTATCTCCTCACTTCTCCTTCCCTTATTTCCACAGCGCTTGCCAAGTCAGCTGTTGGTCAGTGCACAAATCAGCTGTTGCTTAGCGCAGCGCCCATCCCAGAGTGACCCTGTGCTCTGTTGCCCTCTGTCTTTCTTCCTCCCTTCCTTCCACCCACACTTATATTCCCCTCCATTTTCCTTCCTCTGTTCCTTCCTTTGTTCCTCCCTCCCTCCAGACATGTGTGTGTGTGTGTGTGTGTGTGTGTGTGTGTGTGTGTGTGAGGAAAGGTGAGCGCGAACCGTTGGGGCTGTGCTGCACATGCACAGCACAGGTTCTGCTGCATATGTGCAGTACAGCTTTTTTGGTCTGTTGGTGGGAGTGCCCCTGTTGCCACCCTTTTTCTGGTGCACAGACTCCCCCCAAATGCTAGTGACGCCCCCAGTGCTCATCTCGGGAGGACAAGCTATCTGCATGGCAAGCTTGGGCGTGATGCATGGAGGCGTGTATAGAGAACATACATACACAGCCACAAACCCACACTCTGTTTTATAGATATATATAGAAGATTGGCACAGGAATTAATGTTTCTGTTATTGTTTTAACTTCACTATTTACTATTAATTACTTTTGAATGTGCATTTGCCCAAGAGAGGGATTATATCCAATTTTAGGAGAACATCAATGTATTTGAAAACTATAATGTAAAATGGTCTTATGCCAAAATAATCTAATAATCCTTATGGAGCCAGAAGTCATTTTGTTGACTTTTTTTACCTAGAATGTGGAGTGGATACAGGCAATGAATGGTCATAAATACATTTCATTAGCATAGGCATAGTAATTATGAAGCTTCGGGCTAGGGACACTGGATGCCGGACAAAAGGAGGACATGTCCCTTTGTTTTTACTCATGTCCTCCATCAGAAAGCATAGCCTTAAAATCAAGCGTTGTCGGGCTTTTTGAGCATCTTGGGTGATGAGCGTTTTAACTGTTTTCACAACAGCAGTCATCCAAAGTTGACTCTGTAAATTCTGTTTCTTTCCTTCTTCCATCAACAGACTTGACAATCTCAATTTACATTATTTAAATTGTATCTTGATTCCAGAAATTGATTTTAGTCCAACCCCTTCTAATTTATTTGTTTGTTTGTTTGTTTGTTTATTAATATAATTTATATACCGGCCCATCCCACAGGACTCTGGGCGGTTCACGATCACAGATTAAAAACTCTAAAATCAAAATCAATAAAAAGTCTAAAAACAACATAATATTAAAAAAAATTTAAAAAGAGAACATACAAAACATAGTATGCACTCATACAAGGGGAGTCAATTGTCCCACTGTAATGTGTAGATCACAAGTCATCATAAATTTCTATGGCAAAATTTGAAAAGCATGTTGAAGTCAATTCTATTTCATAGCTAATTTCTAGTTTTAAAAAATAAAATATATGTTGGAAAAATATTGTGACTGAAAAGTCAGTCTTTCTGATGCTGGAAGAAGTAATTTCATATACATTTAGGCCTAGGTAGGGGGCTTTTTTGCTATTTTTTTAACTGTAATTTTTGTCACAGATGCCAAAAAAGTTAAGCTACTACTGAGTCTATCTTCCTGTCTTCCATTTATCCAGCTTTCTAATTGCTCATGTTCTCCTTTGATTGTTCAGATATCTGCTAATCCTGTTTAAAACTGGAATTGATATTTGATATCAAACTTGATAGTGGACAAGATATGCCTTCAGCATAGTTTAACCAGTGGTCAGTGCACTGTTTCTTAAAGCACTTTTCTGTCTCCTGCTGATTCAATAATTAGTTCTAGAATTCCAGGATGTCCTGTCGTAATCACGCAAGATATCCTACTTGAAGTATGTTGAGCAGTGTATTGTTTCCTGAAAACTTCAGTCCATCAAGGAAAGCAAGGATGTTCTCAGATTTGCCTTTATTGTTGAAAAATAAAAGCAAGAAGGATACAGGGATGGTAGTATGAATGGACCATCAAATTCAAAGACCATGTAGGTGGGATTAGCCTGGTTTAGAAGAACCTAGAAACAAACTGCTGGTCTTGTTCCTGTCTCCTCTTCTCTGGGCAAGGAAGACAGGATGCATTAGGAGCCGGCAAATAGAGTAGTACCACAAGTGGGGTTCCTTGTCCTGGTGCTGTGTTTTACATGCACTCCCACCCCCCTCCGAGAGAAGGGGAGGGAGGGAGGGAGGAAAGGCAGGTGCTTTGCCAAGAAAGAAGCAGCTTTTGAATCCTGCCACTGATTTGGTATCCCAGAGACCAACCCTTTGGCACACGGTTGTCCGGGAGCAGAACTCCCTCCTGCCTCGGACAGGAGCTTTCCCTCGCCAGGTGATTTCTGGAGTCTTTCTGCTCTCTGGCCTTGATCGCGACCCTTCCTGGCTTTGGAGGTGTTTTTTCCGGGCCTTCCCTTACGGGGTGACTCCTAGGCTCGCCCCCCAACATCCCATTCCACCCTGTACAGTATCCGCCTGTGTTCGCAGGGCGCGTTTGGAAGAGGCAAGGAAGCGCGTGGCCGGGACCGCGCACCCGACCGGGAGCGCGCCCTCCCCTGCAGCCCGAGAGGTTTTCTCGGCGGCTGCTTCTGCCGCTGCGCCCGGCTAGAAGTTTGGCTGTCAGCTCGGCTTCCTCAGGCAGCCCACGAGAGTTTCCTCCCCCTCCCGCTTCGCTCGTCAGCTCGAGAGCCGGAGGCGGGGGTGGGAGCGGAGAAGCCGCAGCTAGCCGCTTTGTCCTCTCGTTTCCTCGCAGCCTCTGAACAGCCAGCGAGTCCCGGCGGACCCCCAACACCGCCGCTTGAACCTCCATCGCAGCATGCTCAAAGTCACCATGCCCTCCTCCTCGTCTTCGTCGCCTCCCGCTGCCTCCGCCAGTCCCAGCGCCACTGGCACTCTCGCCTCCGGCTCTGCCCCTCTCCCTGCCTCTACCTCGGGCCGGGTCGGAGGTGTCTCCACGTCCGCCGCTGCCAGCTCCGCCAAGCCGGATTTTTGGATCGACGGCTCTAATAGGGACACCCTCACGGATTATTACGACCTGGAGTCGGAGCTGGGACGGTACGGAGGCATGGGGGTGGTGGTGGTTGTGGGGCGCTGCGAACGAGGAAAAACGGGATCCAGGGAAGGCACGGGTGGAAGAAGACACCCCCCCCGCAAGCCCTGTTCTCTTTTGGGGAGGTGGGGGGGGGGACCCGGGGCTGAGCAAGTTCTGGGATGCAGGCCGGGAGGCTGTCTGGGGGTGCCGTGATCGTTGGACTCGATGGCGCTGGCCAGACTTGGGTCTGCTGTGGCAGAGGGTGTTTTTACGCAGAGCAGCTGCCTAGACAAAACAGTGCGGCTGACCGATCCCCGTGTTCCCCGTGCAGGGTGGAGGGAAGGAGAGAGAGAGAGGATGCTGGTGCAAGGAGATTGCCCCATTTGCAGGTTGGGGCACACTCACCTCGAAGAGTGCAAGGGAGCGTGGGCGGGGGGGGGGGCTGGTCGAGGCGTAGAGCGCGATGTTCCACAGAAGACGATGCCTGCACATTCCTAGACAGCAGCCGTGGAAGCGGGGTGGCGCGAATTCTAGTTTTGTTTGGAACAGCCGCCTCCAACCGGGCGTCCTCCGGCTATGCTGAGGCTAGGATTTCCAGGATTTCCCAAACAGCATAGCCAAAGGCGGTACTATGGAGGTGTGCGGGGTGTGTGTGTGCATTTTTAATCCAATTAAAGGTCAGAAGGTGGGGAAAGAAAGACAGGCGGATGAGGTGGGTGTGCAGCTGTTTGTGGAGGGAAGAGGATGCAATTGTAGGGCAACTGAGCAGACCTTTCAGACTAAGCTGGTCGGTGGGATACTCTGCCTTTGGCTTAAAAGAGATGCACGGAAAGGCTGCAGGAAAGGCTGTAAGAGAAGCATCACTGTCCGAAAGGGGGCGGCCCACTGATATCTTGTTTGCATTTGCTGGCATTGGAGAACTTGCCTGATTTGCACAGCAATTCAGAGTTGGTTGAATATCCTGGGTTGGTTCCTTTACAATTCTCTCCAGTGCTGCTGCTGAAGATTCTTCCTTCCATTCCCCCCTCTCCACCCCAAACAGCGTGGGAAGAAAGGAAAAGGAGCTGAAAATTGTTTAGTTGTTCTCCCCCATTTGATGTTGCCCCTTTCTTTACATGAGTGGGCGGTAATACTGAAAGGTGCACCATCTGTACTTGTCTAATAGGAAGTGAAAATCTGCATGTTGTTTTAAAAATACATGTACATGCAGATTAGGGTAGTCAACATTATTATTTCATCCAGTTAAAATTGTTTTATAAACCAGACAACACTGAAAACTGAATCTAAGTGCAAACATATTGTGGTTCTGCCAATAGTTGTTAGGAACAGGGAGAGAATCACTTAAGAGAATAATAAGACGATGCCCCCACCCCTTCAGATAAACAAACAGCCTAGCACTAATTATCTAGGAAGAGGCTGAGCTTCCAGCCTCATCTTCTGAAATGTAAAGAAATGTTTTGCAAATATGATCTCAAGATCTTCATGACTTAACAGTAACAGCTGTTGAATACTTATGGTTTGACAAAATATTTTCATTTCATACAGAGTAATTTTGAACATTTTGTGTGCCTAAGGTTTTTCAGATCAAAGTCTAATCAGATAAAGGTGTAAAGCTGGAAACCAGATGGCTTCATTCACATATTCATGTTCCCAAAAATGAATATTATTTGTTTCAAATTGAAACTTCAATAATGTTATTGTAAAAATGAGGCATATTGAATTAGTCTTCAAAACTTCATTTTCCAAAGACTACATTTTTACTTAAGTGTTGAAAAACCACAAAAGCAACAGTATTTGGCTTAGCAGGAAGAAACAATGAAAGAGCAAGCATTAAATAATAGTGCACCTTTCGTATGGTAACTTCGTTCAGATTTGGGAATGAGTATGTGTTTATGTGAACTTTTTATAAATAACAATTATAAAAATTAGGAGGAATTTCAGTCAGAGCATCATCAATCTATAATATATGCTCCCAGGTGTGTAAAAATAATGAAGCAAAAATAGTGAGGAAAACTGAAAGAAAAATAAAGTTATCATGTAACAACATGTTCTATAAAAACTTGGAGATCTATAATATATGGCTGGTAATAAAATCTAAGACAAAATTATTTATAGTGCTCAGGGTAGTTTTAGAAGACAAAATAAGTAAATTTAGGGTTAAATGATAAGAAAGCAGGTTTGCAGTATACATCAGGAAGGATGTACTAACTAGCAGTAAGCACTATTTAATAATGGAACAGCCTGCTTGGGGGCAAGTGAATTCTTTTCAATTAAACAGACTGATTGCCCTTCAGATATCTGAAGCCAGATATCATGTCTCCTCACAGTCTTTTCTTCTGTACCCAACTTCTCAAACGTCATCATTTCCCCCTCCCAGCTTCCTTGTCATCTTATTTCTTTTCTCCTTTGGATATGCTCCAGTTTGTCAATATCCTTCCTAAGATGTGGTGCCCAGAACTGAATCTAGTTACTGTCTGACTGTCTAGAATAGAGAGTAATGATTAATTATTTGGGTCATGACATTATACTTTTATGCAGCCTAAGAGTGCATTTCTTTTTTTACAGCTGTATTATACCATTGGCTCAAGTTCAGCTTGTGATCCACCAAAGTACTCAGATCCTTTTTGCATCTCCTAATACTCGTTATGGTCTTCCTATTCTTTACTCATGCCTTAGATGTGTCCTGTCCAAATGCAAGATGCTGCATTATTCCCTTTTGAAATTCATATTACTGGTTTTTCCAGCCTATTAAAATTCTCCTGAATATTCATATTATTTTGTTTGATGCCCTCTCCTGGATAATCATATTTTTAATCCATTTTTCAATTCAAGAAAATTATATATATATATCTGTGGGTGTGGGTGTGGGTGTGGGTGTATATATATATATGTATGTGACTGTGTGTCTGTGTGTGTATATATATATATATATACACACATACATATATAGTGTACATACATACACACTGCACATACATATACACACATACATACATAGATATATATATTGAACAGCACAGGGACTAAAACTGAACCTTATACTGTAGTACATATATTAGTGCTTCCTTTCATCTTGATAAGGATCAATTTTGTATATTCAGAGAATATAATTGCTTAACCAACTCTATCCCCGTATGTAGCCTATATTTTGCCACCTTTTTACTAGTTAAAAAAATGAAATGAACATATGATATAGTTAGGCAAAAATAGATTCTATGGTATTTATAGTGTTGCGAAATTAGAAGTAATTTAAGAAAAAGTAAACAATACCTTAAACAATATATAACAAATTAATGTGTTTTTTTAAAAAATTCTATTTGCATTTTAGTGATGGGAAAACTGAAAATAACTTATAGCAGGGAATCGATATCTTAAACAACTAATCTAAATTGCTGTTGTAAACCATCCAGAGTCACCTAGATGAGCAGTATAGAAATTTCATAAAAGGTAAATAAATTGGTTATACTTTACATTTTTCTGAAAATTTAAAACCTGCTGAATGGGGCTGAAGCCTTCTTTTTCCCTATTAGTAAAGTTATTGGTGTGCTGTGATTTTTACCTTTGAGGGCAAGAATAGTTTCTAACTCATTGTTACATTATTATAGAAATGTAAAACATTAAAGCTCTTATCAAAGGATAAAGTTCGCAAAGGATTACTTTCAAAATAATTGGCCTGTTCAACAATTTATCTGCTAATTTCGTGTAATATAGGTCACCATCATAACAAATGTGAAGTGACTTCTATTTGAGTAAGCTGAAGAACTATTCCGATACAGTTATATTTCTAGACAAGAAACTTCCTGCTGATCTTACCAATTCAAAGTGAAATTAAACTTTGATGAACGAGATTAGTAAATTCCATAGTTTAATGTTTTATATGGTCTTATCATTTAATTGTATATATTTATAGAGTTATATTAATATTTGAAGAACCCCGAGTTCTGGGAATGGCAGTAAAGAAACAACAGCATGCCGCATACATATATCTTATGCAGCTACTCTAGAATGACATTATTTCTTGCTTTGTCTTTTTGGAAAAATGTTATAATAATACTTTCCAAATGTTGCAGGTATATCAGAAGTTCTAATTCATTTTTGTTTTGAGTTTATCCTCCTGTTATTCATATAACTTATTGAAACATAGTTTTACATAATAGACCCATCTTTTCTAGCATAGCTGGGAATCCTAGAATAACAGGCCCAGTGGTTTTGGAAGATACGAGATTATGGATGGCTGTACTAGAGTTTAATGCAAAGATAAAATCTACATTAACTTCTAAATTCCCTTTTACATGACATAGCCAGATATTTTTACTGTTAGTTTTTCAGATGAAATTTGTAAAGTGAGCATACTTTCATGGTTAAACATTTTTCACTGGAAAGAACCATCTATTTGTACAATTTGCTACAGAAGTGAGATAGAGTAGCACCATAATTCAAATAAGAATCAGTAAAACCCTTGAAAAAAACAATACATCTCTATGGTTCACAAAACATGGTCTGGGGATTCCTGGGGCCTTGAAGATCTTAAAGTCAGTCTGTAAAGTAAAATAAATAGTTTAGAATGGCTCAGTTTTAATTTCTAATGCTGATATTGTAAATATTGATAAATGAACCTACACGAACCAAAGCTTTGAGGGGTTTTTAATCATATTTAAGAATGTAAAGGACCTTAAGACCAAAATGTTTGAAACCACTGGTATATATGTATGAAGGCAGGCAGTATCTGGGAAGACATCTCCAAAATTTACACAAATTTTACATCAGAAGAATAAAGTAGCTAGCTGACATCAAAATGTAAGTATAGATTGTAGGGTCTACTGTTCAGCTGAAACTCAAAGATTATTTATAGTTAGCTGACTTTTATTGCTTCATTGTAGAGAAGATGAAGTAACTGTTCTAGAGTGTAAGTCTCTTCTCTTTTCCACATGTCCGATAGTGTGTGTGAATCAATCCATGAATACATCTTTGAATATCTGTGTCTGTATGTATCAGATTATAACTGATGTGATGCTTGTGGCAGTTTATTTTTCTATACTGGGCAAGAAGAGAGTGGTCTACATTGCAAATGCCAAAAGTAAATCTGTGATATCGTTACCTGATTATATTTGGAATCTTTCAGGATTCTGACTTTTCTTCAGATGGAAATATCTATTTTATAGACAGGTGGAATAGTTTGGTGAATTCTCATGTGTTATAGCTTGCATTTTGCTTAGTGACGACACTTCCCTGCTTTTTCCACATTCCTACATATATATCAATACCAGAAAGCTTAATACAGCAATACTCAAAACTGTTTGTGAAAGCTATGTCTTGAAGAAATTCCTAGAGCTGGTGCAGAAGAAAACCACTTAACTGGTTTATACAGTAGATGTTCCCTTCCATTTTATGCCTTTTGCTATTTTATTTAGTTCAGTACAGAGACCAATTTTTCTCTTCAATAACTGGGAGATAATGGGAACTGTAACCATTCAAATTCATATACTACAATATTCACATGAAATAGATAAATGCTGTTGAGATAGAGAGCTGTCTGTATATGCAATGGTTCCCTCACAGTTACAGTAATTTGACTCTTGGTTGTATAATTTACAAAGTACATTAGGATGAACTAAATTGAAGAGGCTAATTTACAGGTATGTATTTTGTAAAATAAGGAAATTTATTTATTTATTTATTTATTATATTTTTATGCTGCCCAACTCCCGAAGGTCTCTGAGCGGCTTACAACAGAGATAGCAATAGCACTCAGATGTTATATACTGCTTATCAGAGCTTTACAACACTCCC
>JANHGC010001823.1:106749-120779 GCA_027560395.1 Boaedon fuliginosus
CTGAAAAAGAATGAGCTGCTGTAATAAATAGAAAAGGTAGGTCCACAGAATAATAACAGAATAAGAGAGTTGGAAGGGATCTTGGAGGTCTTCAAGTCCAAGCCCCTATCCAGGCTGGAAACCTATACCATTTCAGACAATATCTTCTTAAAAACCATAACAAGGACCATAACACTTACTCTGAACCTTTGTGAAGTTGGTTTGGTGCCAAAATGCATTGTATTCCTTCTAAAATTGCCTCAGTACAAGACTGATTTTCCTATGATGGGCTGATTTTGTGTCAGCCATCATTTGGTGGTATGTCCTAGTAATTCCCAATTGACCTCCCACTCCCAGCTTCTGCAAATGTAGTTAAGGAGAAATATGCAGTTGAAAACTGTTTCAAAACGAATGCATAGTTTGGCACAAATTTCATATTTTTTCTAGTGCTGTGCAGTAACAATTAATTACCACAATTCCTTCAACTCTTATTATTTGAAGTCAAGCTTTAAAACAGAGAAAGGATATTAATAATAGTAAATTACCAAGAACCACATAACCAAGCAATGAGCACTTATTTTGGCTTTGGAAAAGCACTCCATGAAGTTTATAAGTGTTTTTAATTGTACAGAACAGTTGCCAGAAACATTCCAGGAAACTTTTCGTGCCAAGAAATTAAGAACTGTTCAGTTCAGTCAGAAGAGATTATGTGCATTCTGATCTATAAGGACCAGTACTGGAACAGAGTTATATTGCTTTATTGTACAAATGAAGACGATTGAAATCAATAATGTATTTAGCCTGTTAACCTTCTCCATCAGAATTCCATTTCTGGCCACAGTGCTGAACAGTAGAGATGGATGGCAGGTAGGAACAACATAGAGAAAGTGTCCTCATTCAAGTGAGGAGAGACAATATTGAGACAATATTCCATACTTCAGAGTCCTAGAAAGCCCACTATGAATATAGAAATGAAACAACAACTAGATGCTTGATGGCCATTTGGAGAGTATTCATGTGCCAGAGAAAGAGAACTTGTTCGAGCAGCTCTTAGGCTATCTGAGGCCAAAACTTTGGCCCAAATTTTATTAAATTATTAATCAATTGTAAAATATTATAATTAATAATAAAGTAATATGATATACATTATTAAATTTATTAAAATAGTAATAGGACTTAGACTTATATACCACTTCACAGTACTTTTCAGCCTTCTCTAAACAGTTTACAGAATCTGCATATTGCCCCCAACAATCTGGGTCCTCATTTTACCTTGGAAGGATGAAAGGATGAATCAACCTTGAGCTGATGAGAATCGATCTGCTGAACTGCTGGCAGCAAGCAACCAGCAGAAGTTGTTTGCAGTACTGCATTCTAACCACTGCACAACCATGATTCTTCATAATAAGTGACTGAAAACAACTTTTGGGCACTTCAAGAGTTCCACTGTGAACTTATTACAATTAAAAGAAGAAAAACTAATACACAGTAAAAAAGTGCAGAAATGAAAAGATGAAAATGAAAAATAGAAAAGAAAAATAAGAATATAGTAAAGAAAAAAATATATAAAGAAATATTTCCCCCTTTCATAACAAGAAGTATAAACAACTTTAGTAACTTATCACTTTCTCTTAAAATACAATGATCCCTTCTTATATTCTATCCTTATCTATAAATTAAACCTTCAAGCCTTGTTGTTCAGTAATCCTGATCAGCAAAAGTCCATTAAGTGTTACCAGCGATAACAACTTATATATTTAACCTTGATCAAAAAAGCCAACGTTATATTCCCTACTGTTACTTCTAACAATTTTAAATCTTAGTGCCTTCAATAATGTCTTAGAACTTGATTTATTTTCCTTTTTTCTTTGTCTCTTCTTACAAAATTCTTCAAAGCTTTAACATCTCTTTTGTAAATACAACATAGGGAAAATGACTATCCCAGACATTTTCTTCTTTATGGCTAGTGAAGCATCCTTTTCATATCATTCTTTTTTATATATAATTGAACCATATTTTATTACCATTATAAAGTTTCTTCATATTTATTTTTCTTTTATCACCAAAGATAAAATACAAAACAGAAAAACAGAAAAGAAAAAATAGATTAACAAACATCCAACATCATAAAAAAAAAAAGATCTTGTGTACAAAAAAATGGGGAGGGGACTCCAAATATCAAATAGAACTAACATTAAACATAAAAAAAATCCACCCTGGCTGAATGCTGAAAGATACATTTTAAAAAGTAATATGTTTCCCTCCTGTTATATAACGGATCTACAAATAATTATAAACTTTCCCATCTGTTTAACAAAAATGCTACATTAGATAAACAAATATCCCAGATGTGGAAATATATTTGTCTAATAATCAAATTGACCCAATATCTGTTCATGATATATATGTAAAAAAACCAGTCAATAGCCTAAATGTAAAACTAAACTTCAAATCCCTCTGTTATTTGTATATCCCTTTTAATTAAGACATCAGCCAGTATTTTTTATGGCTAGTGAAGCATCTTTTTCACATCAGTGTTGAAGCCTATTATTTTTAAATCCACTTTCAGATCAGTCTCAGTCTTGTCTGGTAAACCTTGTTCCTTAGTCATAATATCTTTGAAACACACTCTATCTATAGAGACAGACACTCTAAAAATTAACTTCTAGATCCATTGTTCAAAAATATTCTTCAGTAGGTCCAATTTTAAAATAATTTGTTCTCTACTAGTGAATCAAAGCATTTCCCTTTAATTGCAGTCTTTGGTTTCTTCTGGTTCCTTCTCATGGCCAGCCTTCAAAGTCTCATCTCATGTTGTTGTTTTTTAAATAGATTTCAAAACAAAAGCATTTTCCCATGGGAATTTTTTTATAATTAAATCTTTTCAAATCCATATGGGACCTTAGTCCAGGGAGTCATGGTGATGCAATGGTTAGAATGCAATATTGCAGACTGACTCTACCTGTAGCCAGGAGTTTGATTCTGACCAGCTCAAGCCTTCCATCCTTCCAAAATCAGTAAAATGAGGACCCAGATTGTTGGAGGCAATATGTTGACTCTTTAAACCATTTAGAGAGTGCTGTAAAGTAGAGGCCCCCAACCTTTTGAGCACCAAGGACTGGTTTCATGGAGAGAAGTTTTTCCACAGACCAGAGGGGTGTGGTTTCATGTGCTGCCTGCATCCCGTGGAAGGGTTCGCTTGTTTGTGTGACCCAGTTTCTGACATGCCACGGACTAGCACTGGTCCATGGATCAGCAGTTGGGCATCCCTGCTGTAAAGTACTATGAAGCAGTATATAAATCTAAGTGGTATTGCTAGTTGTTCGTAATTGTCTCCTTGCCTAGAGAGGAATTACAAACTTTTAATCTATTTTGCTTTTACTCTACTCTGCTTTTAGTGGAGCCATTTTCACCATTTCTTCCCTGTAAGGGATACAAACTAATTATCTGGGGTTAATACTTGCTGCACTAAAAAGTATCTCTAGTGCAGCCCTCAGACTTGAAGCAGAGATGTCCAAAATTGAACATAGGGCTTGGAAGTCAGTTTTGACATATTGGTTGAAGCTTCTATTTTTTTCAAGCCTAGCACTGCTGATTCCAATGGATGATTATACTTTTCCATGGGCCATGACAGTAGAAAAAAATGAATTATCCTTGTGCTATCTAAAGAACACTTCACCTCTGCTAGCTAAGATCAAGCCAAAATTAGAATATATAATAATCTGGGTGATGGCCCTCCTCAACAGCTTGGTTGAATGTTCATTTCTATCATAAGTATGCTTTTCCTATTTAGACATTTATCACCTCCACCCAAAAAACAATTCTTCCTGGAGAATTATTGTTAGAATTAAAAGTTTGTGTTCAGATTTAGCTCTATGGATTATTGTAGAAATAACATTAAGAGAGCCAGCCTCACCTGCTCCATCTCTTGTGGTTTGCTTTTTGCAAGGGGGGGAAACAGATTTTAACTAAATATTTTCAGACTTTTGGGGGTATAAATTACAGATATACAGATTTAATGCTTCCATTTCCTTCAAGAGACAAATTTAGAGCTCAGTAATTACCTGTTTTGGGTTGAACAAAATAAATTTTTCAGAAAAGCTGGATCACTAAAAAAGAGATGAAATAGTTTACAATGGTTGGTTCCAGGATATTATCATCCCCTCTGACACTGTGCCTTTGTTTAGATGACAAAATTAAGATAATTGATATTCTTTGTCCAATGGTTCCAGATGTGACTTGTGCTCAGGCCATATAAGACAGTAAAGTGAGAACTTTTGAATTCTACTGAGCTAAAGGAAGCATGCCTTGAAACAGTTTCAAGTACTTCAATGAAAGATCAACTTATTTATTTATTTATTTATTTATTTATTTTATTCAAATTTGTAGGCCGCCCAATCCCATAGGACTCAGGGTGGCTCACAACAACAATAAAACATGATATTATAAAACATTAAAATACTAGCATGATAATATAAATATTTTAAAAAACTTTAAACCCCTGTTAAAATTAATAAAATTCAGTGGGTCAAGCTAATCCGGCTTGCTGGAAAATCCAGGTCTTCAGCACTTGGCAGAAGTGTCTTAAGTCTGGGTACTCCAGAGCTCTGGAGGTAGTTCATTCCAGAGGACTGGGGCCGCTATGGAAAAGGCCCTCCTCCGTGGAGTTATCAGGCAGCACTGCCTGGTCGATGGTATCCGGAGGAGGCCCACCCAGTGCGACCTCATGGGGCACTGGGAGGCAATTGGTGGCAGGAGGCAGTCTCAGAGATAACTTAAAATCATGATTTTAGGTTCACCAATAACTGAATGCAGAATAATCAATACAGGTAGTTCTTGATTCACAGGCTACATTTGTGTCCAAAGTTCTGTTGCTAAGTGAGACATTAAGTTAATTTTGCCCCATTTTATGACCTTTCTTGCCACAGTTGTTAAGTGAATCACTGCAGTTGTTAAGTTAGTAACATGGTTATTGAGTGACTCTGTCTTCATATACAAGACTAAATGTCATCTGGGTTTTCCTGTCTCCAAAGTTGGCTTCCCTCTCTTTATAGGATTGTCTCATACATGTATTTTGACAGCAAGAACTATAATTTGTGTTTTCCTGCCTATATGGCCATTTTCGAGTTGGAACTATTGTCATTCTTGTCCAGTCTTGAAATCACAAAATAGCTTTTAACATAATAAAAAATAATAAAAATATTTTCTTCAACACTTACCATATTTACATGTTAACATTTGTCTGTGTGATGCTGTGGGAGAGCATAATATAAAAATAACTTCTAATACAATATTACATTTATACAAATTATTTATTTATTTTAAAATAATTCATCTACAGTAAATTCCATAATCAGTCTTCCTTCCTAACAGCCTGTTGTGAGTAGGAGGATGCAGTTCAATTTAACTTTTTTATCTTTTCTCATCATATGCCTCTAACTAAAAATGTCTGTCATGATGATTTGGCAAACAGAGGAGTGTGCATACAAACACATATGCACACCCATCCACCCCATATGCTAAATCTATATGACCTTGTTTATCTAGAAATGCAAAACAGGGTTGGTCCCAGTTTGTATTTGGATGGGAGATCACCAGACTACAATAACTTGTTGAAAAAAACAACTCAGAAGTAAATTGCAAATTATTTTTCTAGCATTCCAAGAAAACTATGGGATATACCGTAACTATCAAGTCACCAGGAGTTAAAATTGAGAGACAGTTTCCTATTTCTTTTTTTTCCCATTATACAATTTTGGATGATGGGAAAGAATCACTTGACAACAAATTTTTCAAATGTTTTGCTTCCTGGAAAATTGTAGTAATTGTATCCTATAGGAGTCTTGAGAAATGTGAAAATGACTATAATGTATTTCATCAAATAATATTTCCAACATGCTGCTTGAGTTCAACAGGGCTGAAAATGTTTTGCTTTGCTTGTTTATACTCAGTGTTCATGCATCTCACTGCAATATGCAACAGAAGTCAGCCAGCATTAATGGCTTCCACTTGTCCTGATATTGTTTTCTCATTGGGGCAATGTCCTGGTGATCTCTTTCCCCATGCTTGCCACTGACTGCACCTACTTTTCAGGAAAGAAGTTGAGCTGTGAATGCAGAAAATGAATCTTCAATGTCATGTTGTCCTTATGGTCTTCTATGTTGTAAGAAGATTGTCAACTAGTTGAATGTAGTTTACTGCTCTGTAATTGCCAAGAAAATTCTCAACATCTTTGTATGCTTCCTAAGCAATTTTCTCCGGCCCACCAGCAGATCTTCAAATGTCATCACTCAAGATGTATCTGAACTGTGGACCAACAAAATGGCTTTCTTAATGTTGGCATTAGTTATTCTTGGAAACATCTGTATCAAATAATGAAAACCTCCACCTTCCTTGTTCATTTCTTTCACAAAACGTTTCATCAGTTCGAGTTTTATGTGAAGCAGGGCAAAAGTATCTTTGTTGGGTCAACAAGTGGTTCATGTGCTACATTTTTCTGTCTTGGAACTAAATTCTTTCCTTTGTTTTTAATGTAATGTGACTCTCTTCCACGGCTACCTCATTTGCATATGTAACAGCAGTACTTGGTATATCTGAGTTGCATTCCAAGCAGTGAAGTCACTACTTTTAGAGATTCACAGCTATTCCAGTTGTACTTAGTACACTGGACATACTTCAAAAACAGTTCCATGTTTTTGTATTTTTCTTTTATGTGTGCAATGCAGCCACAGATTCTGAAGGGTAAACATTGCCATTGTGATTGAAGATTTCTATAAAACAGTACACAATAGTATTGGTTATTTTTATGATTAGCAGACAAAAACTTGTAAGATACAACAAAAGTGTTCAGGAAGCAAAATCTTTATTGTCCAGTGATAAGATCTGGATTATTCTGCATTTCAGCACTGAATATATTTTACATTTTAAATTATTTAAATTAGATTTATATACATTAATTTTAAACATGGATGTATAAATTATGAAAGAGCTAGTTTGGTGTCATAGTTAATGGCACCAAGCCAGAAACCAGGAGATTGTAAATTCTAGTGGTATCTTAGCCATGAAGGCAGCTGAGAGATCTTAACCAAGTCTCTCTCAGCCCTGGGAAGAAGACAACAGCAAAACACTTCTGAAAAGTGTTGCCAAGAAAACTGCAGGAACTTCTGTATATAGTTGATAGTAAACTGATTCAAAGACACACCACAAAAAGTTAAGGAAAGGTTAAGTTTTAACTCCAGATTTGGTATTTTGCATTTTTTTAGAACTTTGGAAACTGAAATGTTTAGCATGCATTTGTAGTGTAATGGTGTAATGAGGTAAATTGAATGTACATCAGCAAAACCATTCCTAGATCCACTTGTACCTTGAAAAAAAACCTGGATGATAAAAATTTTGAAACTTGTAATGTTTTTCTTAAATATTCAGTTGCAGTTTCTTGCTGCACTTTCAAGCATATTGTTTAAAATGTTATATTAGAAAGTGAGTTTATTCGACTTCATGCTATGACTTTCCTCTGAATCTGCAACCTCTGAACTGGACTATTTTGGGGCATTCTTTCAAAAGAGTGTTAGGCTCATATTCAGAAATTAATTAGATTTTTGTTTAGCCTTCCTCTATTGAAGCATGCTTGAAGGATTCTGTTCAAGACAAGCTTAAAGCTGTTTTTCCTACAAATTTGATAGAAGTTGTTACTTCTTTTCATACATACTGTATAGAAGGTATAGAAAAAAAACCCTAGTTTTTCCAGGAAGAAACCATTATGATTAGCACCACTATTCATATTTAAAGCAAGCCAAGCTATGAGCCAATTCTTTCTGTAAGACTAATAAATGTGAAGATATCTAGTATAATCAGCTTTGCAAGCTTTTCTGAAATCCGTAACATCACATTTTACTTTGGTTAACTTATTTAATGTATTTTAAATTAGGAGAATATGGATTTATCAGGGCTTTCTGAGGAAAAAATATTTTATCTATCCTGTGAATGATTCATGGATGTTTTCCATGGAAACCATAAAAGAAAGCAGTTGCAAATTAACTTAATTAAATGGAGCTTTTATACGATTTACATAGAAAATTCTAAAATGGAAATAGTTATGTTCATTATATCTTTAACAAGGGAACAGGGGAACAAATAACAATTTCTCAAGTTTTCAGGAAAAAACACTCTTATTTTTTTTTATTCCTCTGTACACAACTTACAAGCCCACTTCTATCAAATCTTTAAAGCACTAGAATGTCTGGGATTCCTGTTACGTCTAGACTTCACATCAGCTCAAAAGAATTTCAGTGTAATGTAATGATTCATGGACTGCACAACCATCAGTATTTCACTGACACTGTGCAAAATTATTTCTAATCTTGATCATGTTCATTCGTACAAGAGATAAGTCCAGTAAATACTTCCCTCCCCTTCATATGAGGAGGAAGGGAGAAAAATGAGATTTTTCATGGTCTGCCCAGGATGACTATTAAAAATTCAGAAACTTAAGTTAATTACATATCATCAAGCAAAATGTATGCCATTCTGCTATGTTAATTCTACCTCTTTTTAGGATATTTAAAATGCTGTCAAAATGTATATACAGTTCCCTTAAGCTCTCAGAGAGGAAAGATACATGTATTGTATTATATCATCAGAAGTGGTATCCAGCCAGTTCCAACAGGTTCGGGAGAACTGGTAATGATAATTTTGATTGGTTTGGAGAACCGGAAAATTCTACCTCTGTTTGGTTTACCGTAGCAAATATCACCTCTGATTGGCCATATAACCACATAGCCACGCCCACCAAGCTACACCCACAGAACCGGTAGTAAAAAAATTTGAATCCCACCACTGAATATCATACTCCTATATACACAGTCTTAGTGCAATGTGATGTGGTGTGGATTTATTTTTACACAGTACATGTCTTATGTAGAATTTTCAGTTACAATGACCATCAGGAAGCACCATCTTATCAGTTTTATTTCTATTGATTCTTCAAACACAGCTAGCCGGAGTTATTCAATGGAGTTCATACCCTCTAATAGGAGTTGAACAGAGCTTACTAGAAATGATCTCATTCATTTGCCACTTCCATTGACATCTCCTTCTTCTGCTTCACTGAATCTGAACAAGCATATATGTTTTTTGTAGGCCATTTTGCTCTCACATCAGACACTATATATCAGCTTTTTTTGCAGAACATCACCTCAAAGTAACAATATTTATTAACCAACACAGATTGATTGATTGATTGATTGATTCTTCTTGCAATCCATTAAACTTTGGTGTTCTTCTCAAAATCCATAATTTGAAGATATTTTTGTTTTTTTAATTTTTCTCAATTCCCTGCTTTCTCAGCTATTCATTACGACAAAGACAATTGGCTGAATTATCCTGAACTTTAATTATCTTTATTGCTGAAAAAAATATTGTTAAAAAAACAACCCAAAAATATAAAATAAAATACTTATTCTCTTACTCATGACTACTGAACACTTAGAACCGAAAAACCTCAATTTTTAACCTATGCACATACTACAATATATATCATTCACTTGATATTGTTCCAGATTAAGAGTCCATGGAGGAACAATCTATGCATTGGAAGGAACTTTACATAGCTAGAACATCCCTGAATGCTTCTTGCAGTGAAACATGCTGTTCTACATTCATAAAGTCAAATCACTCAGTTCTTGAATTGCTATTCCTAAATTCCTACATCCCTAGAGAATCTGACACGATCCTCCTTCAGTCTAAAATGAACAGTCATAAAACTGTGTCCTCCAACCTAAGGACCTAAAATTGGAAATATCAGACAAAGAGTAGATGAATCAGACAAAGAGTAGATAAAAACTTCAAAGAAAATGTACACACATAGGATAAATTCGTATTTGAACTATTTGTAAAGTATCTTCTCAATATGTCCAGGTGTCATTTCCAAGAGGATAGCAGAAGCCATTACATCAATCACTCTTCTTTGCCCCTTCACATCTATTTGTGTGATTGCAGATTTTAGTGCTTTCAAGCAGCTGCTGCATATTTCATTATGCCAATTTTACAAATCATTTGACTCTCACTGTAGATACATCTATTTTTATGTTGGTTGTCTTTAGTTATTTTTGCAGCTCTCAGGAAACAATAGGACTAAAATTATTGCATTCAAAGAACACACAATGAAGGCATACATTCTATTTAGTAGTAATTTACAAATAGTTGAAATAAACAACACATAACAAAATTAAACTGTAAACGCAAACCATTATTATTCATGTATGCAATGTTCAGGAAGATGTAATGGGAAAACAAATGTATATATTTCAAAAGAATGTGGTCCAAAAATTTAATTTTGTAATAATCAATGTGGAAATCAAAGGGCAAGAGTTATGGTGAACCTACATTAGAAAGCAAAATCTGCATTATTGCTGGATACAAAATGGGTTAAAACTTAACAGTGCTGCACTTGGGATGAATTTTGCCATGATGTAGCCAAGCAACAGAAAGGTTGTGGGTTTTTTTCAATCCAACATATAATGCAAGAACTTACTTCCTTGAAGTTGGCCATGCAAAGTGGTCCAAACAAGAAGCACAACAAGCTCTATATTAATTGTTAAGGTTACACTAAAAGAACTTTCAGAACTTGATGCTTTGTGATCATCTCCAATTCTTTGTCTTCTATTCCGCTATCCCCTGATATTGCCATATTAATTATCCACATTTTCTTTTTTTCAACCATAGTTAAATCTGGTGTGCTATGAGCCAAAACGTTATCAGTTTGTATTCAGAAAATCCACAACATTGTAACCTGCTTATTTGGATGACTTTTTAAATTTTATATTCGCACCTATTTTTCAGTAATGGCACATGATAATTTTTATAGATATTCCAGTTCATTTTGGCATTATGTTGTTGTTTATAATCAGTTTCTGCAATCTTCTTGCACAAGCAACATATATGATCTATTGTTTCTTCTGTTCCTGGCTCAGTCCGCACTTTGAATCATGTAACCATTTTTCAGTTCTAGCCTTTGATTGCATTAGTTTGAATAGCTTGTTCTTGCACAACCAAAATCAAGCTTTCAGATTCTTTTTTTAATCTTCCAGTCGTAAGCCATTGCCAAGGTTTTATCTGTATCCACTTGATACAGCTCTTTTCCTTAATCTTTTGTAGAAATTGACCATGTAGTGTTTTTCCTCACCAGCATTCTGTTTCCATTACATTATTTTGATGCTTTAGTTCCTGTACATTCAATAAGTTCTGATTTTAAAATTGCATCAATGTTTGTTCTTGACTATTACATTATCAGCCAATGCATGCTTTTCTTCTTCTACGGACTTGAAATAAATCTCTGTCTCAATTCTGTGGGCAGGAATAATGTATCAATATCACCATGAGGATGTAATGCATAGTGACTACTGTAGTTATTGGCTTTCTTATTGTTTATTTATTAGATGTGTACATTTCTTGTTTTTTAGTCCAAACTGTTCAGTTTAGATGTGTCCAGTTGATAATTCCAGCAGTATGTTGTACAGGTACCACTTTGGTGGGGAGGTAACAGTGTTCCATGTGCCTCGGCATATAATAATACTGGCCATATGACCATGGAAATATCTGCAGACAATGCTGGCTCTCTTGGGTAAGAAATGGAGATGAGCACTGCCCCCTAGAATTGGAATCAACTGGGCAGGGGAAACTTTTCCCTTTTTATTGCATGGTCCAGGTCTTGATGGCTTTGATGGTGTTTCCTCCATTCAGTTTTGTTTTTAGCACTTTTCTCACTATTTTAATGTATTCTTTATTAATAACATTTTAACTTGTCCATGCTTGATATTATCAAACTATAACATGCTCAGATACTTGTATGCTTCAACCTGGTGGCCCCTAATAGTATGGCATTCAGCATTTCAATTCCATTGCGGTTTGTGATTTTATCCCAATTTGTTGCTATTGGAGCACATTTTTCTAGATCAAATTCCACTGGTATATCTATTTTAAAATTGTTATGGTATTTGTCAATGATTGGATTTTTATTTCTGATTTTCCATAAAAGATCATCCATATAAAGCAAATATGAGATTTCATTAGCACTTTTTGTTGTTTGGTAACCAAGATTTGTTTTCTTGAAAACCACTGGGATCATAGCACACAAATAGTAAGTGTGTTAATGAATCACCCTGGAAAATACCTGTCCTAATATTGATGAGTCCATAGTTTTTATTTCCTACCACCAATTCTGTCCTCCATTGCCTCCTTTTTTTTATAAACATTCTAATATTTGTATGGACACCAGCTTTAAAAAAATATTTAATGATCCAAGTATGTGATAATGAATCAAATGCCTTTTTTCAGTCAATTCGGACCATATGTAAATTGGTTTTTCACATTTTGTAATTTTCCAAAACCCATTTAATCAGAAATTGATCTTTTGTATCTCTATTCTTCCTTTTATTTTCCTTTCTGTTTTACTGGAAGAATGTGTTCTTCTAAATAATCTCAGGTATTGTCTGATATTATCCCTGTGAACAATTTAAACATTGTAGTTAAGCATGTTATCAGCCTACAGTTTCTTAGTGTTGTCCCTTTCTCTGGGTTTTTTGAATAAGATAAGCTTTACCAGTTTTTAACCAATCACTGATATATCGTTTATGCAATATTTCATTAAACTTTTTTACTGTTGTTTTGGGGTCTTCCACTTTCACATTTTTTTCTGAATTTCTTACACTTCTGCATCCATGAATATATTTTTTTCTGCAAATGAATCTCCTTTGATCTCTTAATTGCTGTTCAGTGATATATGAGTCTGGATAAATTCTTTTCTATAGTTCAAACATTTACTTTAAATAGTTCTGCTTTGTTGGCTCTGATTTATAACGATGGGCCATAATGGTGGAATTTTCAAATATAGTACAGGTAGTCCTTGATTTATGACTGCAATTGAGCTCAAAATTTATGTTGCTAAGTGAGACATTTATTAAATGAGTTTTGCCCCATTTTACAACTTTTCTTGCCACAGTTGTTAATGAAATCACTGCTGTTGTTAAATTAGTCACATGGTTGTTAATTGAATCTTCTGCCATTGACTGCTTGTCAGGACATCACTAAAGGGGATCACATGACCCCGGGATGCTGCAACTGTCATAAATGTAGTTCAGTTGTTATTATCTGAATATAAATCATATGACCATGAGGATGCTTCAATGGTCATAAATATAAAAAATGGTCATAAGCAGTGGTGGGATTCAAAAACTTTTGCTACCTACTCTGTGGGCATGGGTTGGAGGGTGTGGCTTGGTGGTCATGTGGCTTGGGGGTCATGCGACTGGGTGGGCGTGGCCAACTTAACATTATTTCTTTGCCCTAATTACTGTTTTAAGTATAAAAAAGATATAGCAAAAGATAGTTTATTTTATGCATTTAATACTTAAATAAGAATAAAAGGTACAGAAAACTAGATTTTGTTACAAGTGTTTTACAATATGAATTAAAAACTTTATAAACAACACAAGAGTTTGACAATATGTATTAAAAACTATACAAAACTCATCTTATTTGACCCCTCACTTCCTGGACATAAATTGTTTCAACCTCTACCCTCAAAACGACGCTATATGGCACTGCACACCAGAAAACCAGACACAAGGACAGGTTTTTCCCGCATCCCATCATTCTGTTAAACAACTAATTCCCACAACACTGTCAAATTATTTACTGACTGTATTACTATTATTCTTCTCATCCTTCCTAGTACCTATCTCTTCCTTCTTATGACTATAACCGTGCTGCTTGTATCTTTACAATTTATATTGTTTTATTTGTTTCCTAGTAGGATTTGATTGCTTCTTAGTAACCTATGACTATCATTAAATGTTGTATCTTATGATTCTTGATGAATGTATTTTATTTTATTTTATTTATGTACCTTAGAGACCGCCTTCTGCCACCACATGCTTCCCATCGCCCGGTAAGGTCCCACAGGGAGGCCCTCCTCCAGATCCCGTCAGCTAGGCAGTGCCGGCTGGCGGGTCCGAGGGCTCGGGCCTTCTCTGTGGCAGCGCCGTCCCTTTGGA
>JANHGC010001824.1:164111-179563 GCA_027560395.1 Boaedon fuliginosus
AGATTATATATCTGTGCTATATTTGGGAATATGGTAGATGTGGCCCAGTTTCCAAGGTTCCTGTTTAGAAGCATTGGTGGGGGTAGGTGAAACAGAATAATGAAACATTCTGGAATCTCACCCTCGGCTTATACTCGAGTCGATAGTTTTTTTCAGTTTTCATAGGTAAAGTTAGGTACCTCGACTTATATTCGGGTCGGCTTATACTCGAGTATATACGGTAACTTCGTTTGTAAATATGATCTTCATTTATTTCTTTGGAATGTCATTATATGTAATGTGTTCATTTGCATACCTATTTTTGTTCCTTGTTTTTTTCCTCTGCCTTTTAAAACTGACATTTTAAAAAAAATCGGGAGGGAGGATAGGAGCGATGAACAAGAGATGGACGGAACATAATAATAACTAATTTTTGAATGTCAAGGAATTGTGAATGTAGATTTATATAAACGCAATTACTGCAGGAACCCATTTGTGCTTGGCAGAGCAAGTTCTGACAGATTATAGGAAAGTACCTGTGTGCACGCTTCATTAATTGATTGTTTTAGGAGAGTCTTATTTGAGTTGGCAGATCAACATACTGAAGCTTATCTGCTGATAATATTACAACTGGGGAATGTGAAAAATCAGAACATTGTCTGTTTAGAAATCTTTAAATCTTACTGTATAATGTAAATTACAAATTTTGAATCAGAATCATTAAGAATATACTGATTGATTTATTACATTTCTAACTTCTAGAAATTTTGGGTGGTTCTAAATGTCTGAGCAGTTTTTTTTTCTTTTAAACATAGTCAGATAATCTTGGAAAAGCATACTATAGTTTCCAGTGGAGGTGCTTATACTTATTTCAAGGTGAGAAGAAAGTAAAAAGGGTCTTCTCTTGAGTTTCTTGTCTACCCATTATTGAGTTACAGGGTATATTGTCTCTTTTCTGGCCATTATCTTGTCAATGTCTCTTTGCCCAGGACCTTTCCCACACACCATTATAGGTAATGACTGGCAGGTCAAAAGGAATTCTAGGCAGTGTCAGCTATTGAAGGCTCACTGTTGATTCTAGGGGCCACAGATCCAAACTTGTTTGAGGATGTCATACAGTCTGACTTTTTAACAATAACATTTATGTTCATGGTATGTTACATACACACATATACACAGTTGTCCTGGGAAGCTCATCATATTTATTTATTACTTTGGTTCTTCCAGTGCATATTACATCTTCATGTTACTATTTTTCTTTTTGGGTTTTTTAAAAGAAAGCTGGTAGAAAAAAGTGTTATAACTTTTGGGAATGAAAATGCTACTTTATACGCAGTTTATAGAGTAGCAGCACATAACAGATATTTTCACTCATAGTCATATTGGAAAAAAAGAGAGGTTCCAGTTGGAGCCAATAAAAAACATCTGTTGCCTTATTTATAGCTCCCATTTCCAAGAAGTAAATTCTTTAGCACATGAAAAACTGGATGACAGCTCATAATTCATAAAGTTACCACAGCCTAATCTGATAGTACATCATGTACAAAACTCCTCCCTATCATACAGACAATATCACTTCCTTTTAACACGAGATACTGTGCTGCATATTAAACTGATAGCCTACATATTTGGAGCGCTCATTATGATAATTAAAGATAATACAGGGCCATAATATTGTACTGTTACAAAAAGTTGACTCAAAATCAGGAACTCGCTATTGGAAGATGCATTTTATTAGCATATCATTACTGTGTTTTGTCAGAAATCAAATTTTCTTTCATTCCCGAATCTGTTTTGCTTTATATTATATTGATTTTAATTTTAAATGTTTGCTAAATCATAAAGCCACTTCACACACCCTGATTATTGGCTCTGAAAAAGGAGAAAATTTTGAAACAAAGGTATACCTAACACTAGAATGGAATGTATCCTTTATAAAATGGAGTCAATCCCAAAAAATAAAGTATCCTTCAAATCAAGACTGAGTTCACGTTTTATTGGTAACAGGATAGAAGTGTTTTGTATTAAACTTCTCACCCCTCTAAATTGAGCATATTGGGTACAATCATAGAGAAAGTTACATTACTGAATTCCTGTTGAATCGTTGGGTACAAACCTTATTATCTATGTTCTTGAGAAGCTTTAGTTTCCTTCTGAAACACAATCTCCTCTTTCTCCTTGGTCATTGTCATTTTCCAGATTAGGTAAACCTGAGCATCTTTTCAGTTGTCTATTTAGTTGAAAGTGGCTGGCTATGGAAGTCTGGTTTGTTTGTACAGCATAAACCTTGACTAAACTTCACATATCTGAGTCATGTTTATCTATATGGCAACAATTTTTTGAGCAGATACATAATAATTCCTTTCCCAGGAGTTCTCCTGGAACACAAAATGTTTTCCACAAGTCTCTGAACATAAAAAAATTATTTGGCTTTGGAGGTAAATCATAATATTCGTCTCTTGTATACCTTCTACTAAATGAATCTCTTTTTTCCATGCTATGTCCAATTACAGGGCAGATTAAGCTATAAATTTTATTATATCCACATTCATGCTTCCTCAAGCAGTAATGAAAAGTTTGAGAACTTGCAGAGCCAATTTTCTAGCTTTAATTTTCCATGCACCTTTGCCAGGTAATAACTCTGAAGATCTCTTTTTACTGAGAACTCCTCCAAAATGTGCAGCTGTGTGCTGGTTTCATCTTGCAGTTTGTAACTATGTTGGCAGTGTTTAAATACAAGGTATGTTGTCAGCTCACACGTTGTCGTTGCTAAATGCTGTTCAGGCCTGTCTCCATTAGTGAAAGGGGAGAGCTTGTAGATTGGAGGAATCCCAATCTCTTTTTAATTTGATTGGTTATTACGGTCATGAGATAAAAATAGAACTAGCATTTCTGCCTTATCGTTAAACCTGGGATAAATGCTTAATGACCAGTGAAGAAGGCTCAGTGGGACACTTTCAGTGGCTTGTACATTTTGGAGACTATATGGCTTAAAATAAAACTGAAGAATGTGCTTTTTCATGTGGGAAAACTAAGATGATTACTTTAAGTGAAAAATTGATACTGGATTGTAGCAAAGAAATCTGTAAAGTTGTTCAGATTCTTAAGAGTGGACTTGGGTCTCCAAATCTCCGGGCAGTTTTACAACGCACTTCAAAACAGAAGATAGTTTTAAAGTCAGGTACTGGTTGATTGCTACTTACTATGTTTTGTTTTGTTTTGTTTTATATTGTGCATGATCATTACAGATTGTATGTTGGCATTAATATAGTATTTCTTGATAAAGTCTTAGTGGTAGGTTAGTTTAGTTAGTTATAATCTTAACCTATTTCTTTTTATGGTTTGGTTTGATTTACAGATAGTCCTCAACTGAATGACCGTAATGGAGCCTACACATTAAAGTCATAAGTCGTGATGGCCATAAAATGAATCACCCCACATGACTGATTGAATTTTATGACCTTTCGGCAGCAATTGTTCAGCAAATCCATTGTTCACTATGAGCTAATTTTGCTGAAAACCAGAAATAAATGCTTTTTTTTTCAGCAAAAAAATAATAAAACATGGTCACATGGCCATTGGGACATTGCAGGCAGCTGTAAATGTGGGCCAGTTGCCAAGCGCCCAAAATGCAGTTACATATCCTAGGGGCAATCATTGGAACTTCAGAACCTGGTCTTAAGTGCCCATGGGGAGGTCTCACTACCTTAGTCATTAGACAACCTGTACTCCTAGGTTTTGCTTAGTTCTAATTATATTTTGATACATGATAATTTTCTGCTCTATTGTTTCTCATCCATATTCAAAGCTTGTTTTGACATTGATAAGTGGATTATTAACTTTATTCCAATCTGTTACCATATGTTTGCAGCATCATTTTAAAAAGTAAAAGCTTCGTAACTAAATCTGGTCTTTTTTGTAAATCATGTAAAATGATATTTTGTTCTAAGAATATTATAAGGCATTTAATTTGGAATGCAAATGTTTCCTGTTTTTTTTTTCTTAACCTAAATGAGTACAAAAGATTTGATTTCCCCACCACCAAAGGTGGAAAGTTAATGTTGAAAGTGCCAATTGTAGTATACGAATAGCCCTTGACTTATAACCACAAATGAGCCCAACAAGCAAGACAGTTGTTAAGTGAGTTTTGCCCCATTTTATGACCTTTTTGCCACAGTTGTTAATATTTATTTGATTTATATCCCACCTCTCTTCCCCAAACGGGGAACTCGCAAATCACTGCAGTTGTTAATTGAATCATGTGGTCGTTAGACAAATCTGGCTTCCGTCATTGATTTTGCTTCTTGGAAGCTAGCTGAAGGTTACAAACGGTGATCACATGAGCCCGGGACAGTGCAACCGTCATAAATATATACCAGTTGCCAAGTGCTTGAATTTTGAACATGTGATGGTTGAGGATGCTGCATTGATAATTAGCGTGAAAAATGTTATAAATCATTTTTCAATGCCATTGTAAGTTTGAATGGTCACTAATTGAATGGTCTACGTGTAATGGTATAGGAAGTTTATACAAAAGCTTTGCAACTGGAAGAGGTTCCTTAAAAAAATTAAAGTGTGTTAAAATGTCCTTTTTTGGTAACATAATAATTTGTTCATCCTGATTTAACTATATGTTTAGTTACTATGAGTAGAATCTACTGAGATGTTTGTTCAGTTAAGCAGTTTTTGTAAAAGAAATTAATCCCTTTTGGGTCCCAAATTTTCTGAAATGAAAAAGTGAAACGTATGTAATGAACTACAGGGCCCAGGGACAAAGAAGTCTAACCCTTTCATTTCAGTCTAGTACTGGTGATGTTACCTAGTTTGGGTAATGAAACATCTGCAAGGAAACAACCAAGCTCAGAGAGTACCATTTATTCCTTATTTGAACCCTGACCTACAAATACTCTTTATTGGTATTATTTATTTATTTTATTTATTTATTTAGATTTATACCCCGCCTCATTATCCGGTCAGGGGGAACTCGAGGCGGCTAACAACAATAAAAAATACAATAGTATACAATTTAAAAAACATTTACTAAAGACAATCTCACAACAACATTCATCCAAGGGGAAGGGTACATTAATTCCAGAGCTTCCGCCAGAGCCAGGTCTTAGCGGCTTTAAGGAAGGCCAGTAAGGTGGGGGTGGTCCTGATCTCGGCTGGAAGTTGGTTCCAGAGTGTTGGCGCCACCACAGAGAAGGCTTTAGCACAGGGAGCCACCAGCCGACATTGTTTGGCTGACGGGACCCACAACAGACCAACTCTGTAGGACCTCACTGGGCGCTGGGAGGCATACGGTAGCAGATACCTTTCATTTCCATCCAACTTCAAGTAATTTTAATAAAACTTATTGGAATGTTGAACTGGATGAGATGAGGGGGGAAAGCAAAAAGCAAATGCAAGAAAGAAAATCCTAATTGTCCTAGATGAGTTGCATTTTAAATACCAATATTTCATCTAAAACTTAGAGTCATTTCCAGGAACATTACAGACAAGTTCTTGGAAGAAAAGATGCCCTATTTCCTTCCCTCGTTAAAGTATTATTTTTAAAATCATACTTTCTGGAATTATTTCTATGCAGGAAATTAGAAAGACTTTAATTAAATTGTCAAGCACATTAAGGTTATCATAATAAGTGCACATTTAGAAACAAGTCCCACTAAGCATTGGATTTATATCCAAATAAATATAAATTGGATAGCACTTGACATATTTCAGAGCTGAGCTTTCTCTTTATTGTAGCATCCAGGTTGATTGCAAAAATATTTTTAAGACTGAATCATTTAGTTTTGCTAATGGCATGCAAAAGGATGAAAAAAGTATGTTTTAGTATATCTATTTAATATAGAAGGGGTGTGTGTGTGTGTATGTGTGTATATGCATACATACATACACATTCATACACACACACACACCGATTTATTTTTATACACACCCACACCCACACGTGTGTGTGTGTGTGTGTGTGTGTGTGTGTGTATACAGAGAGAGACTAAAAATTTATCTCCTGTATTTCTTTCAAAATGTTTGCTTTAAAACCTCACTTCATTAATGGTTCATGCAGAAAACACTACAGTAACTAGTTTGTGGCTTTAATGAAAAAAAGTATATAGTCCTGGATGATAAACTTTAAGATGGATACATATTTTTTTATTTATTATGGGAAGCTTTTATAAAATTTGCACCTAGGAAATCCCTCATTGTACCCAATAATTCTGCTTCATCCCAATCAGAAGGGAGATGGACCATAAAGAATAGCAAGAATGCTGAAAATTATTACTACATAAATGCAAACCAGCCCTCTGACCTAATGGAAACCCAGTTTTTTTAAAGGAAAATTATGACATGGGAATGCTCACTTCATGCTTCCATGAATTTGTCTATAATTTGATTTAAATACGAACTTTGATGTTGCAGCATCAAATTTTATTTTAAACAAAATTATGTATATGAAACAGAAGAAAAAAACACAAGTACAGTTGATAAAGGGAAGTTGTTCAGTATTTTAAATTTAATCAGGTGCATTATATCTCAGTCTTTTTATAGATATCAAGTCTAGCTGAATTTTATTTGTTTGTTTGTTTTACAGTTTTTACACTTTCAGATCTTTGTGAGCAGTTTTCACCTCCAGAAAATGCACCACCTCTTCTTGTGAAATTAGTGGAAGCTATTGAAAGAAAAGGTATGAATAGGGTAGAATATAAATTTTAATAAATTGGTAAACCTGTCTGCTACTAAACCTGTCTGTTACTCACATTTATCTATGTGTAACCTTTCACTGGATGAAACAGTGCATTGTGGGGCAACAATTTTTGACTGTGCTAACTTACAGAATGTGTCTAAAATGTAGTCTATGACTCCTGTGGGAGTTAAATGCAGCTAGTGAGTTTATTAACATATTTAACAACGTTTTCCTAAAACAGCTAAGAAACAGACATAAAACTGAAGACAATGTACTTTGCTTAATTGAAGCAAATTCTTCTGTCTTTAAGGTTTGACAAAAGAATCTCTTATAAAGTTAATCTAAATTACCTCACATTTGTTCATTTCCTTAAGAATGGCGCAAACAGGCAAAATACATAACAGAAAAGTAGTTCCTGTGCCTAGGAATTATTGTTGTCTTCTGGTGACTATCTAGACTAGTCCCTGTAGTTTTCTTGGCAAGGTTTTTCAACAATGGTTTGCCATTGCTTCCTTCCTAGGGCTGAGAGAGAAGTACTGGCTCAAGAGCATCCAGCCCCTTCATGCCTAAGGCAGGATTTTAGAACTCAGAGTCTCTGTTTCTAGCCTTAACGACTCCATCAGACGGTTTCCTCTCCATCAAATTATTTCGCTTTATCTCTTCTTACCTTGATTTCAAACTTACTTTGCTAAGTTTTTCAATTGATATTGAAGTTAAAAAAATTTTTTGCTATTGGTGATGGTGCAGAGTGTAAGGGAGTTGGATGAAATTTCTTAGCATTGTGCTTGCTGCCCACAACTTCTCTTGCGTGGGCCAAGTGTTAAATGGCAACAACCTCAAATACTTCCTTTGATAAGAAAATAGCACTTGCGCTACCTTCAACACATGCCTGATTTTGTTTTACACTGAACAAGGTATTCACTCTCAACTTGCCCTAGGTTTTCTCTATTTCCAAATGTATTATACAAAAAGGTATATGAAACAAATGTACAGATAATTTTTTTACAGTCAATTGTTTCTGAAAAACAAAAGGCTAAAAATTGCCACAAGAAACTGCTTTATATTCAAAACAACTCTTATAAACTAAAATTAGAATTTCCAGCTTCTAAGATCAGGGTCTCCTAGCTTTTCTAAACAAATACTCAACCAAAAATGTCAGCTTTACTGAACAAGCAAATGAATGTTCAGAGGCATTCTGTTACGCATCAGTTGAAATATTACTGCAGTTAGTGCAGGTATTCCTCATTAGCAACCCCATTAGCTGGTCCATCATTAGGACCAGCAATTTGGCTGTTAAGTGCTATGGTCATTAAGTGAGGCATTGCGGGAAAGTGACTAGCAATGTTGTTTCTGCGTTCCCCATTGACTCTCCTTGTCAGACTCCAGCTGTGTAAAGCACAGGAATGTCAATCATGTGACACAAGTGCTGTGACCATTGTAAATGTGATGGTTGGTTGGAAAACTAGGAGGGGGTGGGGTTGCCATCATAACTCTGAGGGGTCAGTAAATGAAGCAATTGATAAGAGGACTACTAGTACTGCTGTAGTTACAAAATTATGAATGGAGACTAATTGGAGCAGAAAAAATATCACTGAAAGAACAGTCTTGATCATTTCAAATAATGAGATTGCTGCCTATTGCAAAATGTATTACATTTATTCCTTGTCCTTTATTCGGGAGCTCAAGACAGCGTTCTTACTATTTCCATTTTCTACCATAGAAAATAGTCAGGGTATATAGTGCTAGGAGTGATTGGCTCAAAATTGGCCTTCCTGATGTCATAGCAATTAATGGTCCTACATTACCTAGGTCAGAGGTCCCCAACCCTTCTGGTTCCACGGAATGGCAATAGCAGCAATGGATGTGGGTGGGGGGAAGGATAATTTTGTGCATAACCTAGCTCCCCTGCACATGTGCAAATGAAGCTTTGCATACTCACCCGCCACAGACTGGTTCTGGACCATGGACCAGGGGTTGGGGACCCCGTCCATACGAGATCAGATCCTCCTTCTTCTCTTTCATTATTATGAAGCTATAGATAGTTCTTTAAAAGTTAAAATAAGCTATAAGAGACTGTAAATCAGGGGTGTCAAACTCAGGTCGTCATGGCGGTGTCAAGTGATGTATCGGGGCTTCCCCCTATTCGTTAAACTGGGTGTGGGCGTGGCCAGCGTGTGACGAATCCGGCCCATGGGCCGGGAGTTTGACAGCCCTGCCCTAAATAAAATCAAGACCTATTATAATAGAAAATACCTACTTTTCCCTTCTAACTGAACTAGAGTATTATTAATAATAGTTAGAACCTTTAAGTTGTAACTTAAGATCCTGAGCACTCTTTTTAGGAATGCATAAACTTTAAAGGTTTGGTTTAGTTGTTGTTTTACAGTTTTGATATTTTCTCAGGTTAGGATTTTGGATATAAAATTAGATTAATAATGGTACACAATCAGGCGTTTGCATGAGTGCCATACTGTTTCTGCACAGAAGAGATAGAGAACATAATTATACAAGAACATGGAGGAAATGTAAATAATTGAAAGCTACAGGAAATTTTCAGCATCACAAAACTTAATACATTCTTTTCTTAATTCTTTTTTTAAGGTCTGGAATGTTCGACATTGTATAGGTCACAAGGGTCAAGCAGCAGTGTTGAATTAAGACAGATTATTGAGTGTGGTAAGCACAACTATTTTCAAAAATCAAACTGGATAAAATTTGATTATTTTCAAAAATCAAACTGGAAAATCAAACTGGATTTCCCTGACCGGGGAAATGAGGCAGGGTATAAATCTAATAAAAATAAAATAAATAAATAAATAAATAATTTAATATCAATGTAATTTGCTTTCAGATAGCAATGCCATTTATTCCATTTAAATTCCATTATGTGGGATATATCAAATACTGTGGCAGAAATAGTATTTGAAATAGTGGTAGAGGAAAACCTCATTAAATGGGCTAAGGAAGGGGGAGGGGTACTTGTTATTAATGACATTCCAGTAAATTGAAAGGTAGATCATAACAGACCCAATCATAGAATCTTTGAAAATACCACTATCCTTACCAATAAATTATAGTTTGCTTCTGTCATCTGTATACCGAGGAACTCAGTCACAGTAAAAACACATCAGCATTACAAATGTCTCTGCAAGCAGTAGAAAAGGCTCAAGACATACCCAAAAGTTCCTACTGTCACCTAATGTACAGGGTGTCCTCAACAACCACAAGTGGGATTAAAATTTCCATCCTAAATTGTTGCAATCGTAAATCAAGTTGGACCCTATTGTCTGACAATTTTTGTTAAATTAATCCAGCTAATCCGATGGCTGTTTTTTGGTTAAAAAAAAAATCAGCAAAATCACAATCATGTGACTGCAGGGCATTGCAACTGATCACAAATGTGAGTTGGTTATCATGCATCTGAATTGCAGTCATGTGGCTGTGGGCTGGGATGATGGTCATAAGTGGGAGTACAGATTGTAAATCACTTTTTCTGAGGTGGTTGTAATTTCTTTTGGTCATTAAATGAACAGTATAAGTTGAAGACTGTAGTAGCGTTTTACTGAGGGGATGAAAGAAAAATGCTGCAAAAAAACTTTTACACAAGATTCCCTTCCTAGAAATAATTATTGTGAGAGTTAAATGCAGATATTGTTCAATAATGCTTGTGTGGGTTGGGCAAAGGAATGTACATCACAACACAAACTTTTGTACTTGTGTCATGAGGTCATACCCAACATTTGGATAAAACGTCCAGTTGCTATAGATCAGGAATTGGCAATTAATTATCCCAAGGGCCACATGAGAAACTGGGATTAATACAGAGTGTGTCTGCCCCGCTCCCTGCCAGACAGGGATAGCCAAAGGGCCAGATGTGGCCCACAGGCCGTAAAATGCCTGGATCTCATCATTCGTTTCAATATACTTCCCTGAGTGAAGTATAGCTATTTGGAAAATGTAGTGCATAACATGTTTGTGTCTCTGTGCTTTTTTTAGAGGTTTCTTCAGTGGATTTTGAGGGAATTGAAATCCACATTTTAACAGATGCATTGAAGAGGTACTTTCTCGACTTGCCAAATCCTGTCATTCCAGCATCTGTTTACAATGAAATGATTTCTGTAGCACAAGGTATGTTTATAAATGTTTCTTTAGATAGAGTTGCGTGTTTGAGGATCCTTATTTTTACAGGGCATGCTCATTATGCAATGCTACAGTTCATGTCATTGTATCAGACATAGCATCTACACAATTACATCATTGTATTAATATTATTTTGGTCTGTTGTAGGATGCTGATGATGAGTTTTGTTTCTTTTTCCAATGTAATAATCTAAAAGCACATTATAATAGCTTCTTCCGTTAAATGATATATGGGATTATCTGCAGCTCTACCTTGTTCTCTGGCATGCATACCTGTAAGACACACATGATTGAAAATGTATGTGTACATTTTAAAAACCTAATGTACAAAATAGATCTTAGTGTTAAGAACGCCATGTAACTTGGCGAGTATATTATTTGTTCAAACACTGGTTAACCAATGAAGGATTCATATGTAGAAAGAGCTAATTGTTAACCTTTTATCTGTATGCACAAGGTAAATGAATTAGCTAGACATGATTCTGAAGTCCATTTGCAATTTGGGATGCAGTGCAATAAAGACTTAGAGATAAGGTTTGTCTCTTCATTATGAATTCAGACTGTGTATTTAACCTTTTCAGTTTTCAAATTCAGTTGCTCATTATGGGGACAGGATACAACTTTCAAAGTTAGAATTGCATTCTTGAGTCTTATCTGCTACATCTTAGAAATTACCCAGTCACGTGAGGTGAAGGGGAGATTTCTGCCAGCATTAACTGAACGTTTAGTGGTTTTCATCTAATTATATTTCAGTTTCAATTTGACTTGGATATAATTTATTTTTTCCCATCCACGCTTGCTTAATTTTTCATTGTTGTAATGAAAAGTATTGTAGTTTACATTAAAGGGATTGATGTCTTTCTGCAAAATTGATGCTTTTCCATGGCTGTTTAGAACAATTGCTGGTGATTTCAAGTTGACAAGGATTTTTTTTTTCCAGAAGTACAGAACTCAGATGAATATGCTCAAGCATTGAAAAGACTCATCAGATCTCCTAACATACCTCAACAGTATTGGCTCACACTCCAGTATCTCCTTAAACATCTCTCTAGACTTTGCCAGGTCTCTACCAAAAATCCTTTAAATGCAAAATCTCTGGCTGAAATTTTTAGCCTTTTGCTGTTCAGATCTTCAGTAGCCAGGTAAGATATGTGTTCCTGAGTCGTGATAATTGTAAATTTTTCTTCAATGATAATCATAAATTTTTCTTTCCAACATTTTTTTTATTTTACTGTAACACATGATCTTTTTTCTTGTTTTTTACAGCTCTGACAATGAACAACATATAAAAATATTGGAAGTGTTAATTACAAGCGAATTGAATGAGAGACAACCTGCACCAGGTAAGAAAACATGTATTTTGGAAACTTTTTGAAGTCGGATCTTTATCTTCTTTTGCAACCAACGACTCTTACATTTGATGAAGTTTATGTCAGATGGGATGCATTTGAAAAATAATATATTTATTTGCAGCGTAATTTTTTTTGCTAATATTTGATGTTCTTTTCTATCACTTTTTTACTTGATACACAGTAAAGATTTCTTTGCTTATTTGAACAATTAGGTGTTTGTCATAGTGTGCAGAAGGGAAATGGCAATATCTCTACTGAAAGTTGTTTTTCTCATAATACTAGCAGCAAGTGTATCTTGGCACAAGATAGTTCAAAGCTATAGCACATAACCCCTCTATAAGCTATGTGGAGAATAAAAACTGCCCAATGGTTAAAGCCATTTCTTATGGTATGTAAAGATTGTGTATTTCCTGCTAATCTGGTTTAAATTTATTGTCCAAATACAATTTGTATGTGGATATATCCCAAAGTCAACAATTTGGTCTTTATTAGTTGTTTTACAATAATGTTGTAATGAATATGTGTTTTCCCATGGATGTGGCTTTAAACAAATTGTCATAAATTTTTATTCTGTACTTAAGAACACAACAGTAATTGCTACCGGTAGTAGACTACATATTTGGTATAGCACACTGAGTAGTAATGTAAATTGGGTTCAAATAATTTCTTTTAGTTGAACTTCCTAGATAGTCATGCAAAAGCTATAAAGTTTTTCCAATGCCATCATAAGACGTTCTTGCACAATGACAAAGAACTTGATTAAATTAGAGTTAAGAGCTGATATTCTGAATACTAATCCTTATATAATTGATAGCACCACTCAAACATACACAGGGGGAACATTAGCATATTTGGCAAACCCTTCAGTTTATAGCAGTTCATATAACCAGGGAAAGGTGCATGCCCAGAGGTGTAGAAGGGGAGATATATTATGAGGTATTTCAAATGATTGCACACTGCAGTTTCTTGTAATTGGTTTCATCAGTTTTACATTTTCGTTACTGATTTCCTTAAATCCATTGGTGAGACAGGTACAGCCTATTTCAGTAAAAATATTTATGTATGATATAATAGATTCCTTTTGACACAAATGTAATGCATAGAAAACATACTGAATGAACTCAGTTTAGTGAAAGATCCACATTTCATGGCATAAAAGTTTATCTGATTTTTTTGAGCATCAAACATAAACATTTCTTTATTTCATTTACTTGTTTGCAGAATGATTTTCTTCAGAACTGGGGTTTGATTCATTTTAGAGAACAATGGTATTTTGGTCATTACAAATTGTAAATAATTTCTCTCTCTGACTAGATATTTGTGTTGCAGATTCTAATAGTGGCCTATAATTTCAGGGATTATTTTAATGCTATAAATAAAGTAAATACAATCCTTTTAATTAACTAAACAAAAGTTCTTGATTAATTGGACAGCTTGTTTTTAATAATGCTAACAATATAGGTGGCAATAAAATTGCAGATGCCACATATAGTTCTGATAGGGATTATATCATATTCACAGTGCTTTACAGTCCCCTCTAAGTGGTTTACAGAGTCAGCCTATTGCCCCCCAACAATCTGGGTCCTCATTTTGCCGACCTTGGAAGGATGACAAGTTGAGTCAACCTTGAGCCTATAAGAATTGAACTGCTAAACTGTTGGCAGCTGGCAGTCAGCAGAAGTAAGCCTGCATTTCTGCATTCTAATCACTGTGCCGCCACTCAGCTCAATAGTAATAGTTTTTCTCAAATCAGAAAGTGATAGTGAGACCTTAAACTCTCCTTTGTGATGTATTCTTTAAATTATACTTTTTTTCTTCTCTTCAAAGTGTTCTTATTTTCTTTTGGGCAGGAAAGTATTTAAAAACAGGTCAGATTATTGGTTTATATAATTTAGTATGGTCCACAGTTGCTCCCTCAGTTTTCAGACAAAAGTGTTTCTCAACCCTATTGGACCGGTTAGGTATCCTTCAACATAGGAAAATTAGAAATCAGGGAATATAGGAAAACACAAATAACGGAGTCCCATCAAGTTGGTGAATACTTTTTTGGCCTGCTTCTAATCTCTGGATGCCAAATTCTTCTTTCTTAACATATAATATAGCCAATACAGTTAAATTAGTCCAGGATTTTTAACTAACTACTAAATACGAGCATAAAACCTAGGTGAGAAATCTATTTTAGTACACAGTTAATTAAGAAAAGCATACATATGAGTCTTTTTTAAAAAAAATTCTATGTATAATATATTTTTATGAGAACTTTGGCAAAAAGGAGCAAAAAAAAACCCTCCTCAAAAGTTGTGCAGACCTATCTACCATGTTTCCATGAAAATAAGACCCTGTCTTGCTTTTTTTTTTTTTGCCATCAAAAAAGGCACCTGGTCTTATTTTCAGGGGATGTCATCCACTGACTAACCTATTAGTTAGGGGCATGTGTAGATTGGGCACAGGTGTAAAAATCATTTCCTTGCAGCTAATCAATATGTTATAGGACAGGCTTTTGCATTATGCATAGTAACAAGTTTGGTATATTGGTATGTATAAGTAAGCCGTACTCCATTAAAATCATGGTTACATTTTCAAACTAATAGTGGTCCTATTTCATGCTACTGTTTAAATGTTAGGGTATAGAAATGCTCTCCTCAAAATCTTATCTAAAATGTTAATTAAGATTACTGTAACAAGAGCAGCTTATATTTCTTAGGTTAGCATTTTGTTTTAGCTTGTTTAGCAAAGCTAATCAGCCTTTAAATGCTTATAATCACCGACGGCAGTGTTAAAAATAGAGATGGGAGAAGAGATTTCATGAGCCAGGTACAGCAAGCTCAGATCTGGCTAATTTGCACAGGTCATGAACAAGCCATAATATTTGTTTCTACGGAAGACATTTATGGTGCTTTATAGCGATCTTAAAAACGTATTTGAAGGTTAGAAACCTTTTTGGTTTCAATGTGTAAATAGTTTCTATTTTACTTTAGTATAGAGTCCTTTGGGATCGGGCAGCCTATACATTTGAATAACATAAAATAAAATAAATATTAAGTTTAATAAGAAAGAAATATTTACTGCGACTTTTAAATACCCTGGAGCATTCTTATAGAATTTAACTTGCATCGTATATTTTTATTCTTTATATATTTGAATTCCCCAAAATAAGAGCCATTTGGGCTAGGAATTAAGCAGTGGATTTGGAGTGGGCAAGGAAGCCAAGTAGGTGATATTTATTTATTTATTTATTTATTTATTTATTTATTTATTTATTTATTTATTTATTTATTTATTGCATTTTTATGC
>JANHGC010001824.1:182998-208573 GCA_027560395.1 Boaedon fuliginosus
CCAATACCTTTCTGTTTTCAGGCTGTAAGAGGATTTCTTATTTTAATGAAAGTTTGTGGGTTCGAAATTCATTTATACTTATTGCAGTAGGGTAAGCAATTTCTTGTTCAACTTTTCTACCCAGATATAGTGAAATGGATTTGATCAAATAACATTCACTTTAAAATCTTTATCTTGCACGGTGTTATTGACCTCGCTCGACCAAAATAATGCTCTTGTTTAGGGATCTAATTTATGGCACATCTGCTTGAGAACAAGCCCCATTGGACAACCGTGGGAAGTACTTGCTAATAAAGATGCACAAGATTGTTCTTTATGTTATAAAAAGCTCTGTGGAAGCTGAAGCTAGCAAGAGGTCGGGGAGGAGTTAGACTTTAAGTTGATTTTAAATTGACTCAGTAGTCTACGGCTTGGTTTGGGGAGTCCTCAGACAGCACCTGTCATTGTGGTCCATTGGAAGGCAGTGTCGTGAATGCTAAAGAGCTTCTGAATTTGTGGGCTTTTTGAGGCACAAAACTTTACAAGGAGGACTTTCATTCTATCTCTCCCCCACCACCCCCCGAATTAGCTTAGCCACTTCCTGTATTTGGCTGCTCATAATGCTTTTCTTGACAGTCTCCTTCAACACTGCACGGAGCAGCTGGTTATGGAAACTGTTTTAAGGCTACTTACAATGGTCTTCTCATTTATTTAGCTAAATTGAGACCGGTTAGTCTTGCATTGGCCACTTGTTAGCCGGTGACAACTCTGACTTTGACTCCAGCTCCCCTCCCCCACCTGAAATCCCTTGCTCAGCAAATATTTGAACCTGCCCAAGTTAATCATGAAACTGAGATCTTTATCTTGGAGAGACGTGCAAGCTACAGAGGACTTTTTTAAAAAAGAAAAAAAAAGCCAGCTAAATTCAGTGATGAAACAGAAAAGGGCTGATAGTCTCAGCAAGAACAGAGATTGATTCTTTCCAAAGGGAAAAAGACGTGGAGCTTTCTGATTCTACTCAATGCAGCTTTTCCTTGTGGATTTACCAAGCAGAAGAATTTATTACAGTTTTCGAGATTCCCAGTTGTTTCAGAGAAGAATTGAATCCAAGGAAAGCCTGATTTAATTTGTATTTTAATCTGTGAAGCTCAGCTGAAACCACATTCAGTCTGGAATTTTCAGGTTGAGATATACAAGGCTGAATGTGCACCATGCATAGTATGCAAAGTAAGTAATTCTTGATTTAATTTGAAGTAATGAGTGAGAGAGAGAGAGATAAACTAATTCTTTAAAGGAAGGAACTCTGGTATGTGTGTGTATGGATTTACATATACATGGATATATCTCAATCTCTATCACAATTAGAATAATTTATGCTGCAGCCAAGCAGATTAAATAGTTCTGCTTTAATAGTCAAAATGTTTTTTAATGAAACCTATTCAACATATGCTGGAACTGTGGAAAATCACTGGTTTGTCAGAATCTTGCTCTTTCTGGTTTGCCACGTGATGTCATAGCAAGCTAGACTAGTTTGGGTTAAGCAGTAACTTGATCATACAAGTGCAACTGTCCAGAATTTAGCCAGTAGTATAATTTTAGCGAGAAAATCCTCTTCTCCCATCTGTAAAATGTATTTTGTTGAAACCTACTCCAGGGAAATACAATGAGAGAGAGAAAGAAAGAACCGATTAAGGGTTAGTTATGTTGCTTTATATCTCACATAACTGATGTAAGCAATGCACTTCGGCGACAGAGCTATTTGTGTAGCAGGTGGGCAAAACCCTGAGCTTCACTGTTTGAGCTGGTGTCTGGGATTACCTGAAGTGTCCTGTTATTTGAAACAAGTGGAAGGAATCTCTGGTGTTCATCCACCTAACTGAACAGGGAAGTGTGGGAAAGCGATTTTAAGATGTGTTTAAGCATGATTGTAGTAGGGCAATAGGTTTGTAGGTGCATTTGTGAATATAGTGCTATAAGTATGCAGTTAGAAAATGTTGGCTCTTTCAGAAGATAAAAATGGGTCACGAGATGTTTCTTATATGCAGTGCTTTGATTGTAAAATTCATGGCTGTTGCAGGACAGAACTGTAACAATACCAGTGCAATCATTTGTGTGGCAATACTTGCACTATTGAGTTCATTACTCTCCATATCTGGCCTTCTTATGCAAAACTATGCTATATATTCAGAATGCAACTCATGACAAGTTGTATAATAGCAGAGACTTTTCTGAAGGCTGGAGAAGAAATTATTTTTCAAAAAAAAAAAAGAACTTTGCCTTTGGTTTGCTTTAGTTGAGAGATTTTTCTGGGCTTGAGGAAATGTGAAGTCTGATAAACTGATTATCCCAAAGACCTTTTGTTTAAGAATGGCAAAATGGGCAAATTATGGAATAAACTCAACTAAATGCATGTAAACCAAGTACATTGAAAAAGCATTCCCTCATTTCCCCAAACATTTATGGGCTGGAAAGTCAGCTAACAGACAGAGGATGGGTCCCCCCCCCCTTGCTGCAGCCGAGGCTTTTTTGATCCTTTTAAAAAAAATAAAGTTATTTAGAATATTAACCCCTAAAGCAATTGAAATATTCTGCAAATAATGACCTAAGTCGATCCTACTTAGAAACAAATGAGATCTTAAGAACATTTTATTAGGATAAAGCTTATTCACAACCAAACATCCATAAAATAGGCATTGGGCAATACCTCTTGAGATTTCTGGTTTCTCTTTCTTTAAAAGCGCCACCGTCAAAGCTAAACAATGCCCTGATATTGCATTGCTGTATCTAGAAGGGAAGTAGCTCTCCATCCACCGAGAATCCCACAGCAGTAGTGAAAGGGAAGGCTTCCTGCTGCAGCATATCACCCTTTGTCAACCTGCCAGGAGTGGAATGTACCAAATGCCAGACAGAAAAGATTAAGGGGGAGGGGAAAATCTGTGTAAACTGAGAAACCCGTTCAGTCTTTTTTAATAAATAAGATCAGGTGCCGATCATTAGTGCCTGCTCTTTCTGAAATGACAATTGTTATAAGATTAACAATGAATAACAAAAATGATGAAATAGGAGTGGTCCAGTGACATTATTTTTGACATGATTGGCTGGGGATTATGATGTAATAGGTTACAGTGCAGCCCCTTAGAGGTTTTAAAATGAATTCCAAGACACCATTACAAAGAGATCCTGACTGTTTCGTTTTAACTGAGCTTTCTTGCTGAAAGTCATACAAATGTACAACACAGTCTGGAACATGGAAGAAGTGGAGCTAGACTATCCTAGGACAGATGTAAATTGTGGCACAGACTTGATTTTTTACATAGAAATGGACCCACCAGGTAATGGTAATACTGTACTGCAGCATTATGAATGAAAAGGCAAGCATATTCTGGATGTTACAGTTGCTGTTATTAGAGCAGGGTGAAATCTTTAGGAGGAATTTTGTGATATTGTTCAGTTGTGTTTAGTGCATGGAAAAAAGAGTCAGGAAGGGGGTTTGTGCAAATGTCTTTTTTCCTTGTTAGATGAAACTGCAATTGTTGTATGTTTCTGTTTTAGTTTTGTTCTTTCACCTGTAGGTCTGTGGTTATACAAAAAAGGGGGTCCTGTTTTCTGCATCATGATTGTCTCAGAATGCAATTGGGGCATTTTTTTAAAAAACAAACAATGCTAGCATTTAAAATTGTTAGTCACTGTTACAGTTTATTAGATGTGATCCTGTTTATTTGCAAGCATTTAGCACAGGATGAGCAGATTTTCCTTAAACCTCTGAGAATGCAATTGTCATTTTGATATGTTTCATAAATGTGTTTAGTGGGCAAAGGGATGAGTAGTGAACTTTAATGAGTGAACTTGATGTTTATGTATTTCTAAAACATTAGCCGATAAGCCAGGGAATGCTGCAGTATTTTTTTTTGCCACCCACGGGTGTATGTATGCAGCCTTGACATTGAGCAACAGAGAAGTATGTGGCTTGAATCAGTCTTGCTATTTGAAAGAGTTTTATCCTACAGACTGCTCAGATTAAGGCAAGGGATATCTGGTCACAGACTGATTCCTTAAAGTGTTTGGGGACAGCACATCATGAAAGGAAGCATAAGAAACTCAGGTGGTGTGCTAAAATGTGTAGTAGTACTGATGGTTTGCTGATTTGTTCTTAAACCACACAGGGCTGGAGTTGATAGCAAGGCAATTCCTCTTGGGTAATTAAATTGGGGAAGGAGGACTTAAAAATAATTGCATTATATAAAGTGATGCACAAAGAAATTAATAACAAAGGATGTGGCATAAGGAGGAGACTAACTTCAGTCTATACATTTGGAAGTCTAAATTGTGTTCTGTTCTAGATGGAGGGGGGAGGGGCTCTTGAAAGCATAAGACAGTCAGATACCAGAGGCTGCAGTCTTATACCCAGAAAAAAAATCACCTCCAATTCTGATAAATTAGTTTCTTTCTTCCTTTCTTTTTTGTTAAGGAATTAATTTTGCATGCATGCTATTTGGATTGGTTAATGACAAGTTAAAAAATATGGCAGATAACAAAAAAAATGAAAATTCAATTTGCAATAATTTAATAGATTTAAATTAAACATAGTTTCATTAAAGCATTTATAATTATATTGCCTGAAGGCTATAGCTAAGCTATTTTCTTTTTAAATTTCATTGCAGCATTGCCTCCAAAGCCTCCAAAGCCTAACACTGTAACAAATAACGGTATGAATAATAACATGTCTTTGCAAGATGCTGAATGGTACTGGGGAGATATTTCAAGGTGAGAGAAAAATATATCTTTTATTTTAGTGATTATACATGCATACACTATATTGTGATAGTTTTAAAGCATTTGTACTACAGTTTCTGGGTGCACAATATATAAAATATTTAAAAGTACCTGGATACATTCATTGCCAAGAATAAAAAATAACAAAGAGATTCATTAAACATTTCTATGCTATTTTGCTGTTACTGCAAGCATATCCAGAATAGGTACATCTGCCTAGATTTTTACATCTAAAACTCATTATCTAAAACACAAGACTAGAAATACGAAACTTATCTATCCTTTTTTCCCTTTTCTTTTGTATATATGAGTTACCATCAAACTCTTCCATGATATAATTTTTTGAGCAAAAAGATTAATTCCATTATAATAACTCCAAGGCTTACCGCGCAATCAGAAAAAAGTAGGAAAGTTATGCAAAGGGGTGTTCTTCCTTGAAGAAATTAAATCTGAGGTTGCTTTTGGTTCCCTAATAGGGAAGAAGTCAATGAGAAACTTCGTGACACTGCTGATGGTACATTCCTGGTACGAGATGCCTCCACCAAAATGCATGGTGACTACACTCTCACACTAAGGTAAAAACAGCTGAATCAGGTATCATCTTTACATCACACTGCAGAAGAAGAAGAAAATTATCATGAATGTAGCTAAGTCTTTTTTTTCTGAACTTTACAGGAAAGGAGGAAATAATAAATTAATCAAAATCTTTCATCAAGATGGGAAATACGGTTTTTCGGATCCATTAACATTCAATTCTGTGGTTGAGCTAATAAACCACTATCGAAATGAATCTTTAGCTCAGTATAATCCAAAACTGGATGTAAAATTACTTTATCCAGTATCCAAATATCAACAGGTAACATATACATCTTATTCCCTTTCTCTTTGTTGCATGAATACTAATGAATTATGTAAAACCTTAAATTATTTTGTAGATGTGGCAGCTCAAAACCCTTAGAGTTAATGCTGTGGAAATTATACCGAAAAATGCGTGAACAATAGTAATGCTGTGGAAATTGCACTGAAATTCTGCAAACAATTCTTATCTTTAAAATTAATATATTGATTTTATTGGAAGCAAATTCTGGGTTCCTGCCTAGAAGAAAAATCTCATGTTGTGAAATATTTACTAAGGCTAACCAAGGAAGATTTTTCTTGTTGCTTTTTTATTTTGCAAATTGATAGCTGATAAAGCTTCACACCTAGAATATGTTTTCCAGGTGTGAAGGATGAATGAAAAATTATCTTTATGTTGATATTATGAGCTAATTTGTATAACAAGCCCAATTCCACAATGACCACTATTAATTTTTAGTAGAAAACAAAAAAAAATGTATGACCAAAAGAAAGGTTCACATGCAATAACTTATTAGTCTAATAAACTCATATATTTATCCCACAGCAAGAGATGGTTTAGCATGATCATTCTTTTGCAAATTATGAACTTTGATTGATTGCTGTTTTATGAAAAGTGTTAATACTGTAAGAAAAGGTCTGTGTTCATTGAATGTATTTCCATGTATTTATCCTCCTAGGATCAAGTGGTTAAAGAAGATAGCATTGAAGCTGTTGGAAAGAAATTACATGAATATAATATTCAGTTCCAAGAAAAGAACAGAGAATATGACAGACTCTATGAAGATTATACAAGAACATCTCAGGTTAGCAGTGTTTTGAATGTCAATTACAATTTAAAATATAAAGTAGTTTATCCAATAGACCCATTACTCCAGTGAAGTTCAGTTTGATGGAGTTTGAGGCTAGATCTTGACCTTTCAATTTGAGTTTTAAAAACAACATGGTTACAAGCAAGATTAGAATTGATTAATAGTGCTAAACCATCCAAATATTACTGATGTATTGCTACTGTCTCCCAACAGCAGCTTCAGCAGTAAATCAGTAATAAACATTTTCTTTAAAATCAGGTAGATTAGAACCACATAAAATCTAATGTCTTAGAATTATTTAGATGAAGCATTCACATAGTATGTTGACAATATAACAATATATTTACAAGTATATTGTACACTATCTCTGTATAAATACAAATATGTAGACCTGTTTAAATTAGAGATGTGCAGTGATCTAAAGAATTATTTCAAGTATTTTGGTAACAATTTACCTGAGATATTCCTTGAATGCTTACATACTGTATACATGTTAGACATAGCTATTGTTTTTGAATGCCAATGATTTGAAAAGGAGGATGGTTAATGAGGCATCCATACATCAGCCACAAAGAGGAACTATAAAAGTAGAAAATGTGGAAATAGCACATCCCTTCCGTGCCTTCTGGGCTCAGTCTATACTATTTTCAGTTAGGCCTGGAAAAGACTAGACTAAAATCATGGAAAGTTACCTCTTGTTGTAGAAGATAATAGTGAACTAATAAATGCTATACAAGGCATCTTTTACAGTCCTATCCTTTAGTCCTATCACTTTTATGCTATGATTTTTTTTAATCATTTTTAAAAATCATGTAAAAGTGCTTCAGTATTATTCAATTAGTCACTTTTCAAGTATTATTAAACAGTTTTTCCTTCTATCCAGGAAATTCAAATGAAAAGAACTGCTATTGAAGCATTTAATGAAACCATAAAAATATTTGAAGAACAGTGCCAAACACAAGAAAGATACAGCAAGGAATATATTGAAAAGTTTAAACGGGAAGGGAATGAAAAAGAAATACAAAGGTTGGTTACAATGCTTCAAAAGTATATATTTTAATATATAAATGTCTTCAGAAAAAAATAGAAACCAGAATGGGATGTAAACATGCCAAATCATTTTCTCCAGAATTATGCACAATTATGAAAAGCTGAAATCTCGAATAAGTGAAATTGTGGACAGTCGACATCGACTAGAAGAAGACCTAAAGAAGCAAGCTGCAGAATACAGAGAAATAGACAAACGCATGAATAGCATTAAGCCAGACCTTATTCAGCTCCGAAAAACTAGAGATCAGTACTTGATGTAAGTATTTGTGAATTCCAGCCTTTTAACTGCACTTCTTTCAGTTGAGTTTCTATGAATGTTATCTTAATTAACTGTGTTTTCAAAACTGCTTTCTAGGTGGCTGACACAGAAAGGTGTTCGGCAAAAGAAACTAAATGAATGGCTTGGCAATGAAAATTCAGAAGAGTGAGTATCCAAAATATTTCAATGGGGTGGGGGATGTCATTTCAGTTTCTGGTTATTGCGTTTTTTTAAACATTCAGTGTAAATATTTATAAATATAAAATATTTTATAACATCTATGTGGATAATGCAGTATTTTTATCAATCCAAGAGCTTAGTTTAGGAATCCATTTTTTTTTTTGCCTAAGAATTGAATCCCACTATCCAAAGATATTCAGTAATAGTAAATAAAACTTCTCACTCTTTCAAGGCATTGCTTTCTAAAGCTGGAGATCTTTCTAAAGATAAAATAAACATGATTTTAAAATAATCATGGTTCGGTTTTTCTTTACAACCAGTTCTTAAAATCCAGATGCAAATTTCAATTCCTGCTACCCTCTGATAACTTTTCTACATAGAAAATTCTGTTGTTCTTGTATTATGTTCTCTAAAGAATAATTTCCAGTAGGAATTCCTTGCATACAAAGCTCAATTCGTCATTTTTACCAGTGTGCACAGAGAGTAATAACATGAATGTAGTATTTGTCTATAACTCTTTAAAGTAGCTGCATCTTTTCTTGGAATTGTGCAGTTGCCTTTGCAGCTGCAGGTGTTCCAGGCAAAGGACATGGAAGCATTAAATGCATAAAGGGTGTTCTGCACATTGTTTGAAGCATCTTTTTAAAATGAAACCCAAAGTATTGCACTGCCCTACTTATTTTAAGTGGTCTATTTTTTTCCAAAATCTAAATTTATTATTTCTAAGACTTTTAACCTTAATTATTTGGGTCAAGTGAATAAGAGCCACTTAATAAGTTTTCACTGAATTATAGTTAATAGTCCAAAATATATAATATACTATATCAGGAAAGTAAACATTTAGTTAGATATATTTTTATCAATCTAAAATTCATGGACAGACAGAGAACCATCAAGCTATATAATACTGACTTCTCTGAAGACCTAGCAATGGGCCTTATGGTCGACAAAACAGCCTTGGGTCAAGTAGTTTGATTTTGATTTTGTTACAAATTCTTGTATTACGCTTAGTCTTTTATTATTTATGGTTTTTAACTGTTTCATGTTGCTTATGAACAGCCAATACTCTATAGTAGAAGATGACGAGGATTTGCCCCATCATGATGAACGCACATGGAATGTTGGAAATATCAACAGAAGCCAAGCTGAAAATTTATTACGTGGGAAACGAGATGGAACGTTCCTCGTTCGGGAAAGCAGCAAGCAGGGTTGCTATGCCTGTTCTGTTGTGTATGTATTCAAATATTTACCCTGTTTCTTCAGCAGTGAATTGAACTCCCTCATTCCCTCGCTGTGATGATTAACCAAAGCTTGGATCCATGCATCTGATTGGGTTGTCCTTCAAAGGATTATTGTAATACTGGTTTTCTGGTTTGAAATAGTTGGTAATGAAGTCTTCAAAACATGGGTAACAGCCTTTCAGCAAATAGTTGTGAAAGTACAGGATTCTGATACCCATTAAATTCCCCACCTGACTTCAGAATATGATAGGTCATAAATATAAATATTCTTTGTAAGAGTGTTACAACCGGATTACAACTAATCCTTGATATATGATGGAAATTCTGACTGTCTCTAAGTGATATAGTCACATGACATTGCACTTTACAATTGCTTTGCTTAGTGATGGCAATCCCAACAGACTTGGTTGCCATTGTAACTTTAGGACTGCACAGATTGTTAAGCAAGGACCTCACACGACTGTAACATGGGAAGAGGTGAAAGTCCCCAGAAAGCAGGCCAGTGGGTGAGAACTACAGTTGGTCAGGGAAGTTCTGTAGACAGACACTGCAGAATGCAGCCAGGTGTGCAGGAGCCACAGGTGGACACCACAAGCAGGGCTTACAGAGCATGGAAAGGTGGGTTTGGCATGTAGATAGGCAGGCAAAAAAGTAGTGGGAACAACTTGGAACCTCCTGCCTTCACCAGTGACATTGCTTGTGAAAAACCAGCATGGAAGGTTGCAAATGATGATCACATGACCATGGGATACCACAAACATCATAACTGCAAGCTGGTTAACAACGGCCCAAATTGTGCTTATATGATCGTGGAATGTTGAGACAGCCACAATTTCATAGACTGCTCAAAAATCCCTCTTGTTCAGTATCCTCATAATATTGAACAGTTGTTGAACGAGGACTAGGTGTATTTTTTCCACCAAGCTACTCTAGCTAACTTTGTTCATAATATTACAGAAGAGATCCAACTGTATCCCTATTTTGTAATGTTCCTTTTTCTATTAAGCATTTGTTTGTATGATGCATTTAAATTCTAAATGCCCACCAAACTTTGCCTAGTGCTCTATGCCTTGTGGCTAAATTTATTTCTAGAGAATCTTAATTTATATGCTTTCTTCATGTTTAAAATGGTTTGGCTTTGGCTTCCTTAGTAACAATCTATTTTATAAGCCACACGGGGCTGTGTGTAGTTGGTTTTCCCCCACTGACACATATTCAGTGGAAGCTTCTATCAGAATGTGATGCTTTTCAACAGTTTCATTCATCCCACTCAGACTGCTCTTGCAATTGCCAAAACTCTTTGGAGAATTGAGGAATTCTTCAAGGCAAGAGCAGGGTTGTAGGGTGAGAAACATTTGCCAAAACTGCTTGCCTTCCTACTGCTGATAAAGACAATCTTCCATCAGCCATGGGGACCAATTTGCTGCAGAGCACTGGTAACTTTGAACAGCACTGGAATCTGATATCTATAAGAAATACTTGGAATTATACTGGAAGAGCTACAGAGAAAGGCAGCTTTATAACCTATGATGGAAGGACAGAGCAATACAGTATTACTGATTTGATAGGGTTGCAGTAATGGGTCCAAGAATATTGCTGTAATGTTATATCAAGAACAAGTTATATAAGAAATGTCTCTTAGCAACATTTTTTAAAATCCTTTTTTCCCCCTTTTTAGTGTGGACAGTGAAGTGAAGCATTGCGTCATCAACAAAACACCTACTGGGTATGGATTTGCAGAGCCATATAACTTGTACAACACGCTGAAAGAACTGGTGCTACATTATCAGCATACTTCATTAGTGCAGCACAATGACTCTCTCAATGTCACATTAGCCTATCCAGTATATGCACAGCAAAGGCGATGAAGATATTAATCCTTTGGGGTTATCTCTTTTTATTAAATACCCACAAAGTTAATTCGGCAGTCTTGAGGCTTCTGGGTAAAGAAGGCTATTGAGTTGGAGCTAAGGTGTCAAAGCCTTCAGATGGAACTGAAGCTTTCTTCACAACTGCAGTGGGAGAGGTCACGGTTGAGAGCTATGGACACACACTTCTAATCTAAAGTGCTTTAAAAAAAAACTAAGCAAAATCAAAAATGCAGCGAAAAGGAGAGAAATGCTACACCTGTCTCCCTGCAGGGACATAGTGGCCTTTAATCATGGTGCTTGTTGACCATCCCTTTGAAGCTTTCCGAGTTCTAAAGTTGGAACTTTGAAGACCCCCAATGTGAAGCGGGGGGGAGCCATGTAAATGGCGGCAGAATTTCTCAGTCATGACGTCGAGGATGCGGTGTGCAGTGTGCAGTGGATGCAGTTGCCGGCATTGTGGATTGCTGATTTTCTGGTGAATGATATGTAGCAGAATGGCACTTTCAGTTTTAAGGGACACTTTAAGACTCTGACAGGGTGTTCGTTGGAGAAATGAACGTGGTAACAGAAGTGCCAGGAAGTGTTTTTGTTTAGACATTTAAAAATTTTGTTTTAAGATATTTAAGACTGAAGAGAACTGGACTTTCATGATAAGCAGTATATAATATGTACATAGTTCGGGATGACTAACTATCATAGATGGATACTGTCAGAACCAACTCATTCTATTCATTTTTTGTTTGGATTCCCCACCCCCACCCCAAAAAGGCCGAATCCTTACACTGCTATGCAATACTTCATTTTCTATAGGCTATATTTGTTTCATGTGTAACTAAAGGATAAGCTGTTTCTATTTTTTTTCTTATGTCATCTCAACATGTTTTCATAGCTCATATTTTTTTATGTTTTCATGTTGTCCTCTTTCCCTTCCCCTTTTTTTTAAATAAATGTACAGAATATTGGAAAAAGTTGGCTTCAGAATTAAAACTATGAACTATTTTAACAGGGTTTTTTCCCTTTTTGTAGCATTTTGAGCTGCTAGCTCAAGGTTACAATTCAAGATTAATTTCTCAGCTAAATATTTTGTTGGGCAGTGCCTGATAAGCTTAAAAGCTGCTTTATTCAATAAAAATAAATGACTATTGAAAAAATATCACTTGAGTCCAACAATATTGTTTTAAAAATATCTTCACATAATGATATCCACTATATTTTATTTAGTTTTTAGATTATTATCTTGATTATGTTTTATTGGAAAGAAATTCTACTTTGAATGTTGCAGATAAGCAGGTAAAAAACATTTGACTACTAAAGAACCAAATTTAATCCTTCAGAGTTATTTGTCATATGTAATTTTGAACAACCATTTTAGATACTGCATCCAGATACATTTTGCATCCCATGGAAGAATTGTTTTTCAGCTACTGTTTAAAAATATACATTTGGCTTTTATATTTCATACTGTTCTGAGTAACAGAATCAGAATAAATTTAGGAAGCTTGGTCTCTGTGATACTTAGCTCCCAGAATCAAATTGTCTTACTTTAACATTTCAATTGAAGGGGGGGGGGGTTAAAAGTCACCCTAAAGTCACCCTAAGGAACAAATATATCAGGTATCCGTGTAATTAAGTTAATGAAAGAAATATAAACCTCAGTGTTACAGTATTTAACCAAATTCTACATTTCTTGACCAACACAATAAAAATCATGATGTGTTTTATAGTTTCACAGATTAATGTTAAGGAACTCTGGAAGGAAGTCTTTTATATAATGAATAAGCAAAAAGAAAGTAGATCTTATGGGATATCTCTTTATAGTTTTATCCCCATAGGCAATCTGTGCTTCTAAAGAGGCATTAAAGACTATTCTAGATGTATTTTTATTGTTTGGTAACACTATGAATAAATTAACTTCAGTCCTCTTGTTTTTATTTACCCGTACATTTTATATTGGAAACATTTGTTTAGAAATTATTAACTTTGCTTTGCTGAGAAATATGCAGACTTGAGACATATTTAAAAGCCAATGGGGGTTTTACAAGCACTGCAGAGACCCGTAGAGTTTGTTTGTGGGCTGTAAAACAGTTATCTCCTGGTGTTTAGTCTCACTAAAGTCTTGCTAAAATCAGTGGAATTACTCCCAAAATCTACTCCAAAAGAAGTTGACTGAAAATTGCATTTTATTTCAAGGAGCAAAGATTAAGCCAAATGTATGCCAATTTTAATCAGTTTGTTTATTCTTCCCACTAGATTTTTCAAGAGGCAGAAAATCTGCATTTTGCTCTTGATTATTCTTGAAGGGCAAATTATGACCAGTCACTGAATAGCAAGTAATTTACTAACATGCACTTTGTGTGTGAGAGAGACAGAGAGATTGATGTGCATCAGCGGGTCCTACACCTGATTTGTCATCATCTAATTGGCTTTATCAGTTCTGATTACCTCTAGGTCCCTTTGATGGGGAATAGATGGGGCCTAGCTTCTGTCCTCCCACGTTAAAACAAAAGCCAGCTGATCAGCAGTGTTTCATTTACCATTTAGTGCTGTGCATTGTTGGTATTCTTCTACTGAGAATCACACAAGCAGCCTCTCAGGAGCTAGATTGAATATAGTGATCAAGCCTTGAGAGCTGCATGCACAGTTAATCTATAGTTACCAATCCAACATTTGGTGCATACACAAAATCACTGTGTGTGCATGTCCCTCTCTGAGGATGCAGAGAGACAAACCCAAAACTTCTGAGCTACAATAAAATAACCGGGCTTCTGAAATATGAACTACCATGTTTATACCACGAATACAGCTACTTCAGACAAAACAAGTTATGGATTCTGTAACTTGAGGCTTAGTTTTGTGGTTTTGATGTACTTTTGTATATGTGTTTGTGAAAGAGAGAGAGTGTATAAATGGGCCATGTGCTGTTTGCAGTTTTCAGTGAATCTAAATGCGTAGTGAAACTTCTCTCCAAATTTCCCAAGTCTCTAAATAGCCTGGAAGAAATTAATGTTGACAGGGTCTTTCAAGGCTTAGTTATTATTATTCGTGTTAACGATTACTCTTTAAGAATTCTGTAATCTTATTTTTCATGTTAAATGAAATAAAAAGCATTGGAAATTTTAATTCAATTCAGAAAATTAATTTTTTATTTTATAAATGATACTTGAATAATGAAAAAGTTTGCTGTACATGCTATTCTTGTATTAAAGTCAGCATATTTTAACTTTTATTGAAAAGAAACATGCAAACTGATAATCTCCAAACTAAAGCTAATAAAAAAAGTTATGATAAATGGAGGCTAGACTGGGTAGAAAGAATCCCAGTGGCAAACTAATACAGTAAATGTCCAAATTATTGTCAAGAAAGTTACATATGGTTGTTTCCAGAAAATCACCAAGAGTCAATATGGTTTCATTGGAGACTTGACCTTATCTTATTTGAAAGGAATATGGAGCTTGGAAAAGATCATGTTTCTAGAATTTGTTTTAATGTGTAAAGCCAAATTTTATGTTTCAGTGTCAGCTGTTATGTAGAAAAAGTTGCTTTGTCTTGTAGTTAACAATGAACTATGATGCTTGGGGGAAAATATCATTGTGATGTTTTTCACTGGGGAGAACATCGGTTAGATTAACACAGTGCTTTTGCTATGCATGGTATTCATTTGAGAAAGCAATTCCAATTGTGACTTATTCAGGATTGCTTTTGAAATGGGCAATTCCAAGCACAATGCCTCCCATGGGACATGGCTCAAAATACAATATTTTTAGTTTTTGTACAAAACAATTTTGGTAAAAACTGATGAAAACAGGTCACATTCAAATTTAGGGAAGAGCTGCAGTGCCATTTGTCCCTATGAGACCGCATTAGCTGCCCAAAATGCTGCTATTTTATTCTTAGTTTCTCCCCCTTAAAAATAAGCTCTATTTTGTTAAATGTCTTTAAAACATTAAAACATTTGTTTAGGGAGGCAGAGGCTAAATGGATGTTGCACATTGTCTTTAAAAGGCAATATTAACAAATGCGCCTCCTTAAAAAATGTTGTTGGCTTTCTGAAATTGATGGAGCTGTGTCCTGTTTTTAAGTTGCTTTAAAAATTGTACTAGGTCTTCAACATGAATAAAGATTGTTTTGAAACTGCATTTTATGTGTTAACTGCTCAATAATAAGTGAGGAGGGGTTTGCCTTATAATTAATTATATCTTACATCCTTATTTTCTAATGAATAGATAGAAGACTAAAGATAGCAGAGGATTCCCCTTTTCCCCGAGTTCTAAATATGAGAGAGAAAAAACTCATTGGTATAACAAACCTATCTAAAGACCCATCTCAAAGGCCATACTAAGGTGTGGGTCTCCCCATAATGGCCTACTTCATCAGGGACAGCTATAAGTTCCAATTTGTCACATCATGCATATTTCAACCCTAATATTGTTGGATTTGGATATTGTGTCCCATATCAATAATGCTCCAGTTCCCTTGAATGTTACCTCCTGCCTGGAACAGGGACAAAAATTCACCATCCCTTAAAAAAAGGTACATTCCTAATACACCTCTCTTTTCCATGTACTCCTATTGTGAGCACAACAGACTTTGGATCTTCTGCCAAAAATTCCATGTATTTTTGATACCACAATACTTGGAAGAACTCCAAAGAATGATATGTGCATCTTTTCATTTTAAATATAATATAATGGTATTAATAGAGTACAAGCATTGCACCCAAATAAATTTTAGATAAAACAAAGTGAACTTACTCATATTTTAAGTTTTTTCTTTTCTTTTTTGCTCTAAAACCACAAGTTAAATCCAGAATCATGGGGTATACTTTCCGAACTCTTTTTGATAATATGTCTCCAACCCTTTTTGATATGATAAATAATTTTATCATTTACCAACATAGTACATCATTTCTGAAATTTGACAAACTTCTATACAAATTGTATATAATAGAACAACTAGTATTTAAGTGGGGAAGAGGGAGATTCTTGGGGGTGGGCGGAATTAGACACGAGTGAAAAAATCCAGCTGACCACTAGATGGCACCAAGGAGTTCTGTATCTGCTATAATATGGTTGTTTGGATTGTGGCTCCAGTTTTTGTAATCCTATCCAAGTTTCTATCAGGATTGACATAAGCTTTAGGGCAGAGAGTTGCCCCAATTGGATCTATCAATGTCTTCTATATGCCAGCCTTTTCTAGATATTACTTATTTTGTTTTTATTCCAGAATAAACCTGGGGTTGTTTTCCTAAGGTTTCTATATGGAAAAAAATAGCCATTTTTCCTACTATGGAATGAGGGGAAAAGTATGCGAAGAGAGAACAAAAATTAATAAAACATAATTCAGTGTCAAATAACATATTTTTGATAAAAGAAATCACCCTCAGCACAGGAGTCTTCTATTTATTAGTATAGTTGCTAATGTTATTCACTTCCTATTCTGCCTATTGTTAGCACTGAAGGTGACTAACAATATAACACAAACCAAATATAATCTGTCAAAATTCAAATCAATATTAACTAATTCAAAAAAATTTAAAAAATCCTGACACTTAAGAATCAAGGGAGTTGATGGAAAATATCTTTGATACCTATAGAACTACTCTGAGGATCCAGAGGCAATATGCTGACTCTGTAAAACACTTAGAGAGGACTGTAAAGCACTGTGAAGCAGTATATAAGTCTAAGTGCTATTACTACTTTATCCTAGCAGAGGTGGTGTAACTTAGTGCTTGGGAGCAAAACAGAAAGAGTTCCCAATTTGAGTCTTTACTCAGTCATGAACTCAGTAGGTCATCTTGGGTTATTCATAATTTTTTTCTCTTATTGTTTGAAAGATCGGAATATGTGATAGGGTTCAATCATGAGTATACATTTGGTTTGGCTTTGTGGTTTTGTAAACCCATGGTTTATGACAGCACAATTTGTGATCCTAGCCATTGTAGCTTATTCAATGAACTATCAGTAACAACATACATAGTACAATGTGAGAATCCAGCCTATGCTTCACATATTGAGCTAGACCTCTGACATTAACAAGATGGTAGTACTTAAATGAACAGACACTAAGGACAAGGACCGCTCTACATTTTATTTAGTTGCCTCATTTATCCCAGCTAAAATTAAAAGATTAATATATCTGAGGAAACAGGCTCTACATGGCCTTTGCGCTTTGTGATGTGAAATGGTGTGCACTCTTGTTTTCCGTTTTCATTAATCCTTAAAATACTTTATTCCTATAGCTTCTCACTTGATCCTTTCACCTGATGAACTACCATAAAGGTATTGGTGTTGGAGCTTAAAAGTTTAGGTAAGGATTCAAAGAACAGCAATCTCTCTAGCACAGGAAAAGGTGGAAGGGAGAGACAGTAAAATCAGAAAAATCAGACATCTGATTCAGAAATTACATAACTGCCAATTCTCTCTGACCAGAACACACCTCAATGCTTAGACTGCATTGTAGTTATTACTCCTCTTCTGGGACATCCTTGTTTGTATTTGACTTTTCTTCTGGTTCCATGCATTTACACAAGAAACTGTTTTTTCTCTGGGTTTCCCAGCTTCCTTAGTTTCCTTACCTATCCAGCATTTTTCCTTTTACAGCTGGTCTTCAGCTTATGTCCATAACTCAGCCCAGAATCACAGTAATAAGTAATAGTGGCCGATAAACAGGTTACCACATTATTATCTTTTTTTGTGTGGCGGTTATTAAACACCACAGAAGATAAAACGAACCCATTATATCCAAGGGGCATTTTTTGCCAACAGTCAGAAGTAAAGGTTGATTTTTGGCAAAAAAAAAAAAAAGCCAAACATTGCAGTCACATGAGCATGGGATGTTACAAAGAATCCCAAATGTGATCACATGTCCCATTTGGGGGCTGCAGATGGAACTTTGAAACTGGGGCATAAGTTTCTCTTGGGAGATCCATTGTAACTTTGAACACTCACTAAACAACTAATCATAAGTCGAGGATTATTAACTGTAATAAGTTAATGATTTTGAACATATTATATCTTACCCCTCAAAATCCAGTGCACAGTCAAGTGACTGCATATGGAATTTAATGAAACATTTCATGATACAGCAAGATAAAGTGTCATAGTGAACTAGGCTCTACTTTGAAGCTATTACAGTACATAGAAGAAGATCTGATGAAGATGATGATGGAGAAGAGTCCCCAATTCTTTGAACTGGTGAACATATCTGAATTTTGAGAAGTTATGGATACTCTGCTGGAGGCAGTTCTCTTAGAAACAAAATAGTTGCCACAATAAACATGTCGTCCTTGTGGATTTTACTCTGCTAGTCATTGCGGTCTACAAAGGGTGGGGCTCATCTTCATTTCAAGGCCATTGAGCCAGTGCTGTCCAAAGATATTTCCATGGTCATGTGGCCAGGATGATATCATAGAGAGCTGTTACCTTCCCACTGAAAAGGTACCTATGTATCTACTTGCTTTTGCATGCTTTTGAACTGTTAGGTTGGCAGGACCTGGGACAAGGATGAGTGCTCACTCCATCACATGGCACTCAGGTCTCAAACCTAAACTGCTGGCTTTCTAGTTGACAAGCTCAATGTCTTAACTGCTGAGCCACCGTGCCGCTTCACAGTAGCCATAACTTGTTACAAATCCTTAATTTACTAGAATGCTAGCTGTCACCCTTTAGCCGGCATAGATTCAGTTTTTTTCCCCCCTTGGGAAATAGACATATTCCAAAGAAAAACCTGGACTGCCCTTTGCCCATTATTTTTATTTTTGAAGAAGCTTTATGAGGTCTTTCAAGGATTTGAGTAGTTTCTTTAAAAAGAAGATAATGCTGCTGGCAGTTTGTTTGGTAGTAATTTTATTTAAAAATTAAACCTTTTTTTCAACAGAATAGAAAACTTGACAGAAGGGAGGTATCTGCGGTCACTTAGATATTGTAATTTTTAAAGTCTGCTTTATGGTTTAGCACACTGTGTAAACTTAGCCAATTGTGATTTATGTAAGAAATAATGACCAGAGATTTTCGAACGTTTTCAGGCTGTGGATCCCACTGGTTAAAATGCAATATCTCAGAATCTCCAACCCAATTCCCAGCCCAAAGGCAAAGCTGCAGTGGTAGAAAATTAGCTACCTTCAGGTGAATATTTTGTTTGTGCATGCTTTGGGATTGTTTTTTTTTATTTTTTACCTCACTCTGACACATAACCCCAAGTGTTCCATGGAACAGTCTAAAAAACACTAGATTAGATAAAAGGCAGCTGAATATGGAACCCAATGCTACCCTTGCTATCATTGCACAACGTTTGTCTATGTTGAGACCTGATTGAATTTCATTCTTACAGAAGTGGTTATGAGAGTAATTTCACCACTCATGTTGGACTAAGTGTTAGTCCAATGTTTTTCAGACTTGCCAACTTTAAAATGTGTGGACTTCAGTGCTGGCTGGAGAATTCTGGGAGTTGAAGTCCGCATATCTTAAACTTGCTAAATTTGAAAAACACTGGCTTTGCCTAAGTCCAGCAAATAAGATGCAAGATGGATAACAGTTAATTGCCTTCCTTTTGTTGAGAGGCAAATAAGGAAGTATGTTTGCTGTGACCTTGAGCAGGCTCATTGTTTGTTATTAAATGTTTAACCTTCCTTTTCTCTGAAATTTTAAGAGAGTTCTCTCATTTTTAAGAGCCTCTGTGGTGCAGTGGTTAGAGTGCAGTACTGCAGGATATTTCTGCTTACTGCCGGCTGCCTGCAGTTTGGCAGTTCAAATTCCACCAGGCTCAAGGTTGATTCAGCCTTTCATCCTTCCGAGGTGGATAAAATGAGGACCCAAATTGTTGGGGGCAATATGCTGACTCTGTAAACTGCTTAGAGAGGGCTGTAAAGCAGTGTAAAATGGCATATAAGTCTAAGTTCTGTTGCTTAATGCTATTTTATTCCCATAATAACATCCCTTTGTTCCCTTATACCCCTTGACCAGGGAAATGAGGCGGGGTATAAATCGAATTAAATAAATAAATAAAATAAATTAGATGGTGCTAAGAGAAAGTGGATTTAGAATAATCTAGTGAATTCCACAAATGAATGGAGACTTTTGTGACTTTCATGATTAACCTCCTTCTATGTTTAGACCAGTGGTGCTGGATGCTTTCTTATGCCAATCAAGTTTGGTAGTGTAGAATGTTAGCACCCACCCCTCTCCTAGAAGAATGAAATATTCTAGGAAATATTAAAAAGGCAGAGTATTATACTTTCCTGGATGAGAAAAGGAGAAACATGCTTTTGTAAAGCAGCCCCCACCTTTGTTAATAGCCCCAGAAAGACAAAATATATCTTATCTACAACACAAAAGACCCTCAGCTCCAGGGGGATAGGATGAAGACATGGCCCTCGGGACATGGTAGGATTAGCCCTTTACCCATCTCACCACATGGCACCTGGGAAGATTACATCACCCAGCAAGTTTAAACCAAGCTTGGGACTCAAGACAACCTACAAAGTTATACCTGCATGGCCCCATGGGAGTGTGACAACCAATCAGAATACATTTCTTGCCACAGGAACAGGAAGGAAGTTCAAAGCCCAACAGAGGTTATAAATCTCTCTCTCTCTCTCACCCATGTGCTCTTTTTTGCCCAGGACCTCAAAACCATGTGCTCTTGTCCTCCATTAAACCATCTTTCCAAATAGCCTCTATGTTTCCAGTGTCTTTCTCCCCACTTGGAACTGAACCCAGGTGGACATTCCTTCCAACAATTTTAGATGGAATTGGAATTGGAATTGGAATTTCTTCCAACAGTAGCAAACCCGAAATGTGTTTTTTCTGGGATATGTTTCTTGCCCAATTGTATGAATATTGTCCCCAACCATGTGGCATAGTTCCAAAATGCAGCACTAGCTTAGACACAAATTTGACATCTTATTCAACTTATCATTGTGAAAAGTGCCTGCTTTCTCTACTTCCAGCTCTTGACTAATTGAAGCTCTTGTGTTAATTGGAATAGTAATCATTGTACTTCCTTGTCCTGCACACTTTTGGTTTGCTCATGTCCCTTTCTCCCAGAACTGAAAGGTGGTATTTTTCAAGTATAGCCATGCAGCTGCAGATTTTAATTTCTAAGGATGAAATTTAATCTCTAGTGTTTTTATGATGCTTGTCTTCAGGTTGCATAACTGTTCTCTTCCTCTAGGACAATGGAAAGAAACTGGTGATCCTTCAGATATGGTTGAACTTAATTTGTATCATCTCAAGTGTCTGACTATGCTGGTTTCCAGGGAGAGTCCTTGCCAGGACCTGCTTTTATTTAAGTTGCCTGGGGAAAGAAGGCAATTCTTCATACTTTGGAGGAAAGGAGTTGGGAAATATGATTGTAACTACCATGCTCTCAGTGACATTCACTGTGATGCAGAAAGATTTCCAAGTTGAGCTTAGAAAACCATGGATTTCTTTGGAAAAAAAATGTTGGTGACCAAATTCAGTAACAGATAGTATATCCTTTTAGTAGCTGTTGATGGATTACTGCTGCTATTTAACATAAGTTTAACTGGTGCACAATTGAATCCATGGCCCTATTTTTAAGTTATATCAATGGCTAGACTGAGGGGTATGCTTTGCTATGCATAAATGCTCGAGTCAATTTCCAGTTAACTGAAATTCATCCTGGATTTAGAGAGCCAGTTCCAATTTTAGAAGGGAAAAAAATTTGTCAAGATAGGCTTACAGAATGATTTGTTCTCTATCAACTTTTTTTTAGTCCTTTGGAGGTAAATTTAACAAGGTGCCTTGTTAATGAATGTACGGGGAAATTCATCCAAGAAGTTCAGAAATGAGAGAGAGAAAAGCTTGTAATTAGTGGAGTTTAAGACCATGGCCAGAAGGACGGATTTAGTCTCAGCTATGGGAGTTATAAGACAAGTATGGTTTCCTCTAATGAAGTATCAGATGCCCAGTCTCACTGGGTGGTCAATGTACTGGTAAAGCTGAGACTTCTTGTTTGACAAACAAAAGCAGATGGCATAAAACATGCCATTTAGGCATATTTTTATTGCTATATCCTTATTCCAACCTAGTTTTGAATTTAAGATGATGATTTTGCTGAAGTCCACTCAGTCCAAGTTGATAGAACAACACAGATCTGAATTTCATATTTGCCCTGTACTGTAATTTGCTCCTCTAAATCAGTCCTTATTTTTCTTTTTGCCTAATATTCAGTGTAAGGGAAAGTTAAATTTGTAACTACAGAGGAATCTGTAGAGGCCATTAGAAACTCTATGGAGACAAACTAGGACAAGGCTGCTGGAACAAAGCTATTAGAAGGAAAACAGCTGTTGATGTCCTGGGAAAGGATAACACAGGCAGGAAAAATTTGAACTTTCCAAAGCTCTTGGAAGACTAATAACATTTGAATCCCAGGATTACTAGAAACATCCATGAAAGATCTTCAGAATGTGTTAATTGTTTGTCATTGCCATGTGCTAGGCAACCCATGAAGTCGAAAATCCAAATGGTTCCTAACAGCCCTAAAAAACTAAGTATATTTCAAACCATGAATTCAATGGATGCTTTAAAGAAGTGCTGTAATGGGGAGAGGGGAAGAGGGAATGTGTTTATTATTGTTTGTTATTGCAATAACTTATTTTAAAAGCCACTATAGATGTTTTCCTTAAGTTTCTCCATACACAGAGAGTATTGGAGATATTTAGTTTCCTACAACAATACATTTTGAAATCCAGAGTGGAGACAACAAGCATATTCACCTGTTGTCACTATGTGGAGCAGGAATCTCATTGCATATTTCATATCTAAATGCCCATTAAAATGCATCCTTCTCCTTGATAGTTAACTGCTCATATGCAGACTAGATATTGATCATGAAGATCATGGCAATAATAATAAAAATACTGTGGTAGTCACAAGGTGGGGCATGAAAAGTGATACAGATTATATGAGACTTGGTCTCGCTAACACAAAATAAATAATTTGAATCAGTAAATTCCTAAATCATTTTGTGACCACCTGGCTGAACATCTTTAAGTACAGTATATATACAGAAGAACAAATTTTGGAACAAAATTAGGAAGAATTCACCAGTTACCTTCTAAGTGTAGCTGCAATCTCATTGTCTTTCTTAAAGTTTCTTAATTTCAACAACAGGAGTTGCTGACAACAAGCTCTTCAGATGTTCATCAGCTTTTATGTAGATCTTGAGGAAATATTGACTTTCCTGATATCACTGAATTTCAATTATAATAGGTTTTTGGATACATGGACAGTAACAAAACTCACATTCCTGATTAACACTCTTATTAGAGTTTTACTTAACACCACAGTGACTGAGAATAGGAGGAACAGGTGTTAGTTTGAACCCTTCTTGCTATGTTCAGGGATGGGATGGCTTGCTGAATAGGTCAAGCTGTGTTATTTTATGGAAGATATCCTTGAAAACTGCATAGATTCTACACCAGGAATTTCCAAAATTATTGTAAAATGACTGCTCTGGAGAATTAAAATGCAAAGCATTGATTTGCTGAAATGCTATTTGTAACCCCGTCAATTCACTTGTGTCCCCTATCCTGGATGTTTCCTGAATATCTCCTGCTCTGTTTTTGGGCACAAAAGCATTCCTAAAAATAAAAACAATTATAGTGGAAGCTGACATTTTCTGTGCAGAATGATACACACCCTCCTTTTATTCTTTCTAGCCTAAGAGGAAGCTGGAAAAATTATGTAGATGAGCTCAGGAATCTGTCTTTCTGTCCATCTAGTTACCAATAGAAGAAAATATTTGTAGCTCAAGATTGAACTGTGCTCTCTGAGCTTGGTTGTTTCCTTGCAGTTGTTTCATTACTCAACTGTGCTAGAAAGAAGTGAGGTTTGCTCCCTTTTAATATACTTGTGGTTTGCCCTGTCAGTGTTGGTGGGAGTGGTCTTGGTGGTTCCTTGATTATTTATTTATTTGATTTGATTTGATTTGATTTGATTTATACCCCGCCTCATTTACCCGGTCAGGGGGAACTTGAGGCGGCTGGAAGCAGCAGATTAGGCTATTGCTTACTATTAATTTGTTTGTCTGAGCTTGTAGTTCCCTCCCTGGGGTATTGTTTGCTTCTTGATTGTTGGTCTATTACTAATCCTAGTGTTAATCTCTGCTCAACTCAGTGTTGATTGCTGTCAAGGAGGTGTTTTGTTCCTTTTGTTCCCTTTTGTTTCCTTTTTGATTGTTTCTTTTGAATGTAGATGTTGATGGTCACTTTGTCTGAGTCCCAGGCTTCCAGAATTTTTTGGATTTGGCTTGATCTAGTTTCCAAGTTAAGATTATAGTTAAGTCTGTCTATGTGTTGTGAAATTTAGGAGTTTTCATCATGTCTTCTGACTGCTAGTTGATTTTCACAGATGTGTTCTGCTAGTTTTCTGTCTATTTGTCCTACTTAGTGGCTGCTTCAATCCTTACTGTGTATTGTGGATGACTCCTGTTTTTCTTCCAGAGTTGCTGGGTCTTTTCATTAAGATGTTTTGGAGGATTTTAATTGGTTTGCATGCTACAGTAATTACCATGCTGTTGTAATAGTATGATGGTGGTTTCTGACATGTTTTTGATATACTGTATGAAAGTATTATTTTTTCAAAGCTTCTGTTGGTTGGGCTATAGTGGCTCATTTCATGTCTCTTCTCTAGATGTTCTTTTTTATTATGAGAAAGATATAATCTATGCACTGGGTCCATACTTTGGGTTGAATGAGTGCTATATTCTAAGTATTGCATTATTTGAGTCCTGAAAGTGGTGATCTTATGGGTGTCTTGGTGAAATCTTCTAATGTTTACCCACAAACACACATTCGGAGCACTCCTGCTTAGTCCCTTGGAAGAAAATATACCCACAATCCCTACAGATATGGAATACATTACAATATAGATGCTTTCTATGACCTCAGCTAGTAAAGGGATTGGAAAGAATTCCAGGAGTGTGCTTGCTCTGCATGTTCCCACTAAACAGTTTTAATTAAAAGAACATTTTAAGAATATAAAGTCAGATTAGGCAATAAACCAGCCATAGGGTACAGATAAACAATTTTTAACACAGTTGCAATGTGGTTGCTTTGAATCCTTCCAGAGACAAAACATGGCTACCCAGTTTTATATTCACTGTAGTTCTGATAATGTAAAAAGGTACATTGCAGTAGTCAAGCTGGAGGTTTTCAGAACATACAATATTGTCTGAAGTACTTTTTTTCCAAGAATGCATACAATTGAAATATCAATTAAATATATCCAAGATAGCACTGCCTTTTTCTTATGGATCAAGGAACACCTTCAAATGACCAACTTTTTGTGGGGCACACAAACCTATGCTGAACAGGAGGCCTGGCCACTTCTTGAAGCTATGACTTTCATAGGAGTATTTTTGTCTAGTCTGAATTATTCTCCAGTCCAGTCTTTTTTGTATGTAAGCAGTGCTCTCTTTCCCAAAGGTGCTTTTTCACGAAGCAACTGGACTTCCTTGTTTTTTCTTTTGAAGACATTTTGCTTCTCATCCAAGAAGCTTCTTCAGCTCTGACAGGATAGTGGGGAATGGAA
>JANHGC010001826.1:21687-38984 GCA_027560395.1 Boaedon fuliginosus
TGGAACCTCAACTGGACCACGCAGAGGCAGTACCCATAGCCACTCGGTCTTGTCTGGGTTGAGTCTGAGCCTGTTAGTCCCCATCCAGATATTGGAACTGTATAACAATCATGTAACAATCTAAAAGGTGACTTTGCAAAAGAGGATCAATTATAAAGTTACCATGCTTTGTAATATTGAAATATAAAGATATTGAAAAGATCCGTTTTGTTGCTTTCTATTTCAAAATTAGTTTTAAAGATGGTATTCTTGTGTACCATATTGGAATTGGTTGGTCTGCAAGTCTAATGTCATGCTAATAGGAGATGGCAGTTTAATCTGGAGGTTGGAACATATTTCTGATATTCAGAAGTATTAGTTGAATCATTTTTTCCACACACTATATATTTGTATCAGGTGAAGTAATTTTTGAACAGTGAACCAAAGATGCGATGCTTTATGCATTACATAAAATATTAAAAAAACTCTCTAGGCTCATCACATATACTTAAACAGTTTAATTCATAATTACAGGCTGTATTTAGAATTTTTAAACAAAGTCTATAAATAGAGGTTAACCCCGCCTGAAAAAGTTCTTACAAGCCTTTTAGAACTTTAGTAGTAATGCCATCAAAGCTGACATAGCAGTGGTTTATTGAGATACTTTAGAGTAAAAGTTCTGTGATCTATCAGTAACATAAAATGTCACATCAGGTTACTCAGAACTTTTCATCCTATGCCTGAATGAATTAATGTTTGTGTACATATATACACGTACATGTATACATGTGTATCGGTGACACATATAATGTATTGGTCCACCAAGTATACATTTAAAAGTAAGAAATGCAGTTAACCACACAACTTGTATGATTTATGCCATGAATGTCCAGGAGAAAATTAAGGTAATTAATACTTGGCAAGAGGTTTTATTTTGTTTATTAGGTGTTTAAATTCTCATTTCTCAGTGCAAAAGAGAAAGTTTATCCAAACTAATATTTAAAAAATGAGGAAACACTACTTTCTTCAAAAGATTCTTGACAGCAGCATCCACAGGTACATGGAAATATCTTATCCTGACAGTGGCAATTATGGAATCCTTTGCAGCAGAAGAAAAAATCAACCCAATTTAGTCATAAATACCATATCATGCATTGGGGCGGGGTGGTGATGACACAGGACCACCTATTTTGTAAGCCTGCAGCCTAACTAAGCATTTCAGAGTAAAAAGGAAGATATCTGGAATGAATTCAACACTCTGCACTATGTAACACATTATACAGACTAGGAAATAACTTATTTTCTTTAACATTCAATCTTATTTTGACTCCATGACCACATAAGGGTATTTAATTTAAGGTGCAACCATCAGTTGGCATTCAATAAATTATACACAACAGTAACTGTTGTAAGTTATCTTTTGTGCAGTCTACTTCCTACCTTATTTCAAATTCAGCTGTCGAATCACCAATTTTTTTTTTGCATATTTCACAAAAGAAACTGGCTCTATTAGCATCAGAATTCCTGACACTGAATTTGGCCAGTCTAATTTTGTGATCTCCCTGGAAAACGTTTCTTTAGACTTTTAATGGGCAGGCAAAAAGGCAGGGGGAATAAGATACTTTCTATCTGATATCCAGTCCAGTATAGGAGCTTCCAGTAAAAAGAAAACAAGAAGCATAAAGCATTCCATATATTTAAGATGAAATGCTATCTCTATAAAACATAAAATATAAATTTTAATACTGTAATGCCAGACATGAATATTTCAATACAAAGCAAGATTATCAGAATTTTTAATCACCTGAATATTTGAAAGCTAGATTTTTCTTTTTAAATAACTATGATTTGATTAACTATATCACCAGTTTTACTTACAGGCCAAATGCAGGCCACCTGGAAAAACTAAAATAATTCAGTATTATAGGAATTGCAAATGGGGCCCTTCAGAAAAGACATAAAACATGCCATTTATGAATATTTTAGAACATAAATCTTTTATATGTGACCTAGCCATCTTTAAAGGACAAATGTGTTCACTATACAGTTACATACACCTGCATTTTTAAAGATTTCCACACTGCAAAGAAATTTCTATATTACACATAGAAAAAGTACTTTGCATGAAACATATTTGTCTTTTGAAATCGTCCACAATATATTGTTGTGCATCTGTGTTCAAATTTTAAAATGTAGAGTTGCCAGGTTTTTCTTTTTTGTATGTTAAAATAAGCTACTTTGGTGTAATAGTGTACAGTACAGAAGAATTCCAAGGTAAGTACAAATGGAAAAATGCTATATTAAACAATTGCCAAATGGATATGAAAAAGTTAAACATAAGATAATTGCTCAAAAAATCACATTTGCAGGATTTAAAGCCTTTTTGACTTTCCCATTCATATGTAACTTCTGATTTACTTTATGTATAGCTTAGATATCCAGGGAAAAGGAGAAATATTTGAGGCAACCCTTCATGCTTCTGATATTTCAGATTTACTGAGTGCAATTGCTAGTTCTAAATCTTCTTGCTCTTGCTGCTTCAATCTTGCTAGTCGCTCTTTCTCCTCTCTCTCACTTTCCCTTTTTGCCCATTCAATCATATCTTCTTCAGTAGGATACTAAAACAGAAAAAGCATAGACTTGTTAGTAGAACACCATTTGTGAACACTGTAATATGAAAGGAATACTCATTTATTCTCCCCAGACATTGCAACCAGCTGCTTATGCAAATGCCTGGGCAGGAAAGAAGACTGCTTGCTAAGGAAAGCGTTTGGAGCTAAGACTGTCTTGTTGCAATATTAATTTGTAAGTCCTGTTACAGGTTGATATATGGACATTATATAATACTGCATGCAATTATGGTTAGATTAAATCAGAGAACTTTCAGAATTACTATGTTACTGTTGCGTAATGGTCAATGTGTTACTGGAAGGCTAACAACAAACTATTTGTCTCCAAATAGATCGTGATGATGTATTCTTTAAACAAGACATTACTAATACTAATGCAGAAGAGCTAATTCCCATCTTCAAGGTTTATAGGAACATTCACTGTTCTTACAAAACAGTCACCATTTAACTGAATATCTCTATACTTACAGTATTGAAATTAGCAAAATTACTGGAATCCATCTCTTTGCCTACTCCACTAGGAGCAAATGGATCAGCTTCCTGTCCTTTGCAACCATCCGAACTTGGGAAAGGCTGGAAAGGATCATTCAATTTAAAAGATTCTGAAGACTCCAATTTGTGGATAGGTCTTTTTCCTACACCAAAATAACCAGTTAGTATAATTATGAACATGACAATAATGTATTCAGTATATAGTATAAGTAATACAACATATCCTAAACTCATGTGATTTTTCTAAAATATTCTAAAGTTACAGGCTGAAGGTTTTGAGTTATTATTTATTTATTTGATTTGATTTATATCCCGCCTCTCTTCCCCCAATGGTTGGAGTTGGAGAATAGATAATGTTTGCCACTGTTGTTGTTATATGGTTGCTTTTGGACATGTAAAATGGGAGCTAGCCATCTAATTCAAATCAGTGTTCATATTAAAAATGATTCAAATCAGCCATCCGTATCAAATTAAATTTAGAGTTTTATAGCACTATTACAATACAAAATAGCTTATTTTATCATTTATTGCTTTGGACATTTTAAAAAATACAACCCAAAGCTTAAAAAATAAAATAAAATTAGTTTGTAACTAAATTGGGCATCCCTGTATTACAGAATTGGGGGGGGTGGGATATAGGATGCTCCTTTTACAGTTTCATTACATCTGAAAAAAGCTCCATATACACCTTAGCATTTAAAGGTTTAATGCTGTCTCTTACCAGGTGGGGGAGGACAAGGTCTGGTAGGTGTTCCAGTTTTAGGAGGCAAAGCAGGAGGAATATCTTCATTTTTTACTGGAGCTTCCTCGAACAAATTTTTTGTTATAACTATATTGTTAATGGTACTTGTTGCAGATGAATTAAAAGGATCCTCATTGTTCGTCTTAAAAGAAGACAGTAAATAAACTCCATTATGCACAAGTTGGGGTCTTTTGTTTTATTTACTGATCATTATAATATTCATACTCATTGCTCCCAACTGCTGCCTACTAAGTTCCTAAGAATGTCATTGCTTGACACAGTTTCCCACCACAAAACAATGCTTTAATCACATTTTTCATGTTTACAGTACAGGTAGTGCTCGACTTACCACAATTCACTTGGTGACCATTCGAATTTACAACCACACTGAAAAAAGTGACTTATGGCCATTGTTCACTTATGACTGTGGCAGCATCCCCATAGTCATGTGATTTACATTCGGATGCTTGACAACTGACACAGATTTATGATGGTTGCAGTGTCCTGGGGTCACCTTTTGTAATCTTCTGACAAAGCAAAGTCAATGGCGAAACCAGATTCGCTTAACAACAGTTTTACTAATTTAACAACTGCAGGGATTCACTTAACAAATGCAGCAAGATAAATTGTAAAATGGGGCAAAACTCATTTAACAAATTTCTCACTTAGCAACATAAATTTTGGGCTCAATTGTGGTTGTAAGTTGAGGACTACCTAATCATATACGCTTGCCTTTAATATAAAGAACTCCCTAATCATACATGCATGCTTTAATATTTTCCCTAGAGGTGCTATTTGAAGTTTCAACTGTAAAGTATATTTATAGGACACAGAACAAAGGCTATGCAGCCACTTCTCATTTAGCACTATCTTCTTTAGCAACTATTCACAAGTATAATAATTATTTAAAAATCATTTTCCAACCAATGCAGGCACTTGCAATCAAATTTCTGCACTTGACAACCAGTGCACTGGAGTGAGAATAATGCTGCATGGAAGGATTTTATTCAAATAGGATGGCAGCAACCATTGATCTTTGCAGCATCTCTCTTTTTCTCTAATTATTTTGCTTCCGATTTAAGGAATTGATTGTGGTCACTAAACATGGAGAAGGTGTACTATTTTATAGGGATTTGGAGTCCTCCAAGAAGTAATGATTTGTTTAGCTACTCAGATCTTTCACCTTTGTTTACGATCAGTTTATTAACTATTAATGATAGATGTTTACCACTGTAAAGTCCTTTTGATTTAAATGACAGGTACAGGTTTCTGATTGCTTCTTTGGAAAAATTATTTTTGTGTAAAATTACTTTATGGTGTATGTGTGTGTGTGTGTGTTTCTGCTATATCATTTCCTGTAATGATGATACTGAATTGAATGATGGGGACCACACATTCAGTTTCACTTTTTCAATGTCAATCCTGGCTTGGCTTAATGAATTATCAAATATTATGGCTTCAGAAATAAATTGAATCTTGACCACTCCAAAGATTATATTTTGAGAATTGAAGAAGAAAATCAGCTAATGCAGGGGTTTCCAACTGCTGGGCCATGCCCCACTATTGGGCCATGGCTATTTGGGACCAGGCCGTGCGAGAGATGGCCTGGCGCATGCACAGCTTGATTTGCGTGCGCGATGGGCCAGCACGTATGCACCTGCACACACAGCTTTACTTGCAGTCGAGCTGGGTGTGCATGCATGAAAGCCTACTGCTCACACAACCCAGTCCCCACCCCCCACCAGGCCACCAAGCCACAAAGGTTGGATCGCTGAGCTAATGAACAAGTGCTTATGATGTAATTTCCCATTAACCACAATACTTTCATTAAGAAAACAAATAATCCCATAGTTAATGAAACATAGTTCAAAATGAGAATCAAGTTACCATTTAACTTAAATTTACAATAATGTTTGCTGAAGTTTTATTTTGTTCCTGAGCAATTTTACGCTTTGTCCACAAGCGTTAATCATTTCAGATTACCTTTGACAAAGTGCTGAAATCAGCAAAATCACAGCCAAATGATTCATTTCCAAACAAAGATGCAAAGGGATCTGTAGCTGAAGTAAGCAAAGGAAAACATAAAGAAAAGAAGGTAATCAATGGATTACACATGCCAGGATCTAATAAGAGCCAATTTGGTGCAGTGGCAAAGGCATAAGGCTAGGAACTGGGAGACCATGAGCTCTAAATATGCCTTAGGCACAAAGTCAGTTGGGTGGCCTTTGGCTGGTCATTCTTCTCTCAGACCTAGGAAGGACGCAATGGCAAACCACTGAAATTTTGCCAAGATAGTAGGGACATGTTCAGGCAGGAGTTGACACTGGTTTGGAGGCACAAAAACCAAAAAACCATGCAAGATGAAAAACAGGAAATGAATTATTTATTGAACTATCGGCATTTTCACCAGATATGAAGGCTTATTTAAAAGCTCACTACCACTCAGCTCTCATTCAGTTAATTATATGGAATTAAACTAAAAAATGTCTCAGGAATGTCATCAATCTATTTAGAAGTTATTCCAAGAGACGATGGAAATCATTTTGCTTATTGTGCCCCTCAAAATGGACAGAGGAATTCAAACTCAAAATTGGATCTTAAAATATTTTTGTTTTCTACTTCACTTGTATGCGTATAGTTACAACGAAATATGGGATGTTTGATGCCATTTGGCACAAAAAAGGCTTTGGATCATGCAACTCACTTCTAGAAACTGATAGGTAAGTTACACTTTCTTTTGGCACAATTTTGCCATGACTACCACATTTTTCATAAAAATAGTAACATTAACTCTTCCCATCATAGTCTGATAAATGACCCAAATAAGTATTAAGAAGGAATACAGTTGCAAAGAGTGCATGAAAAAGACTAGTTGGCAGCCACAAATTTGTCGCTGGTGGTGTTTGAACTAATTGTGTTGCTATAATGTCAAAGCCAACACTCTTGCTGATTACAGTTCGCTTCTCTGGAGCTACATATGATAGCACTTTGGAACAGTTGAGGTTTCTTCTTGTTGATTTAGGATGTGTTAAAATATATTACAAATGAATAATTACCTATTTAGCTAGTGCTAAACTCAGAAGTTCAGAATGCATAGGAACCACATGGAGCCTACTTTCTTAAGGTATACTCATCAAATTGTAACCTTATTGCTCTGACTAGGGAGAGGAACATTGGTTCCTCACTTAGTTAGAACACTAGGTTCATAATCAGGAAGCCCACATTCGAGGCCCAACATGAGCTCCCATCATTCGCTTCAGCTCCTGCCCATGTAGCAGTTCAAAACTGTGCAAACACAACTAGATAAATTGGTACCATTTTGGTGGGCACATTAACAGAGACCTGAAAGGAGCTCCCACCCGAGTGTCTCCAGGACAACGATGATGTCACCAGAGGTGAGTTCCTACCGGTTCGCTGGTTACCCGCTTCGTGGGCGCGCTTTCCAAACCGCTGTCAAAAGCGCGCTGTGCGCAATCGACTGAGAAATCTTGGTGCAGTTCTGCAAGCACTCTGACAGAACAGCTCTGCCACGCAGCTGTCACCAGCTAATTCTTTCAGCCCTGAAGTGCCTCAGGGCTTCCAACACAAAGCATCTTAATATAAGCTCCAGGTAACATGAAAGGAGTTTTGGATGTTTACATAGTAAGACATAGTGTCAGATGCGAAAGACCAGGTCCACACACGAAGATCCAATTAAACTGATTTATTGCTAAACAGCCTATGTACAGGAATCTTATTCTCAACTAAGGTTACTGCCTGTTTGGAGTTAGATAAAGGTTCAAGGGATTGGACAGCCCATTTGAGGCTAAGTAGGCATTCGAGGCTGATCCCTTTTTAAACTCTTCCCCCAGTACTGCCATTCTTCTACAGATTGTTCATCATCAGCATATTTGTATTATTGAAATCCAGCCCTCTAGATTGTCCCTTGTGGTTGAAGTTTTAATAAAAACAATAAATCTAAACTCTGTACTGGACTTAGTCTAATTCTTAAGGAATAAATTCTTTTCAGAACATCTTGCACATCTTGACTCAATTTTCCAAACATTTGAGTTTAAATATGGGATCTGCATTAGTAAAACCTTATGTAATGTTATGAATCATTTGGTCATATGTTTTTTGAGAAATGATGAGGTGGCTCAGGTGATATTACTTTATGATCTGAGAAAAGTTGATAAGGAAGAAACATTAGCTCAGGCAGCATCTGAGCTGGAAGAGCAATTTAGAACTTGTCCAAATGTTTATTTAACCCTGAAAACACCAGCATGTAGATATTCAGCTGTCAAAACTTTAGCTCTCAACTTACAGCTATATATGAACAGATTTTCTGATAACACTGAAGTGTTATTTCTGACTGGGAAAGAATAGGAACAGGGTTGTATCCAGAAAGCTTTTGACTATAAAAGCTTCTAAATGTGAAACTGTCAGATGCTGGAAGCAGTGTCAGAATCCATTTTCACTTCTGGTGTTGTAATAACTCCTCAGGCCTTAAAATGTTTAAATCCTTGTCTGACTTTGCTGCTAGGCGTGACAAATATGTCAAATTTGATGCCTTCAAAATATAATAATTAAACATAATAGAATAAAAAATTTCTGAAAACTGGTACCCAAAATCCATTACATAATCACATTTGATAATGATGCTAATCACATTTAACACTAAGGATTTGAAATGAATTATAATTCTTGGGTTCAAACTAATCAAATTTAGCATGTTTACAGAAGTTAACCTAAATTAAGAGAACACAAAAATGTATTCTGGCAGATAGGCATGCCTAAAATTATGAAACACTTCACACAATCCAAAAACTGTTTAGTTTTGATTGAAAAATAAAGTAATTAAGCTATTAAAATTGTTAATTTGACTGACCTTGATGCTTTTAGAAACCTAAAAAGATGCAAGTACATGTAAAACAATTAAATTGGGGGAGTAACAAAGCTTAGTCTGTATATATATAATTTGGCTTATTCAAAACTAGGGGATCTAAAATATATCCAACGGCTCTTCAAACATGCAACTTTAAAACTTGTGGACTTCAACTCCCAGAATTCCTCAGCACTGTCTTAATGTTGCCAAAGTTTGCAGAAACCTGATATAGTCTATGGACAACAAGTTCTTATGGACATATTATTTGGTATCGATCAGATTCCCCTCTAACAGTACTTTCTTTTAATCTAATAGGAATTTAAAAGGAAAATTATTGAACTGCATAATTTCAGCAGCATGCTTAACAGTCAATGGCAGCCATAATCCAGTATTCTGTAAATGAAGAAACTTACCTTGGAAAGAAAAAAAAAGTAAAGTAAGTTGGGCCTGATTATAATGGTTGAGGAAGTATTATAGGAACCGTCTTCACTGTGCTTTCCAGCAGAGGTTCCTTGGTAATCCATGCCCACTGTGGGAGCCATTTTGAGTAAGCAGCTATGATGTACTCTCAAAAATCCAAATATGCCTCACACATCAAATAGGTTAAGATTGTCATTATAATTTCTTACCTGGATCACTTGATGCAGTCACAGCAGTTCCACCAGGAGCAAAAGGATCATTATGTTTCAGTATTTCTGTCTAAAATTTAAAATTCATTAAATGCAAATTCTTAAAATCAAACATGCTATTTTTTGCTTGAGTATTAAGAGAGAAATCTAAACGGACATTAAACTGTACTTGAATAATTTAAAATACATTCTTTCCAGTCATTCCAGTATTTAGCTTTTCAGAAAGTTATTTTCAAAACTTCAGTATTAAAACAAATTCTGTTCTGTTTGAAGCATCTATAACCATTCATATATGGCTGCTAGTACGCAACTGGTGTCCATTCAGAAGTTATTAAAACACCAACACTGTAAAGAATGCTAATGTTCTACCTCTGGTTGTCTATAAACACCAGTACTCTTAACCCTAGAGTTCTGCAAATATAACACATTAAATTATATTTAGGATCTATCAATCCTAAAATAAAAGGGAAATGGGGAAGAGTTATTTTGAGAACTTCCTAAGACACAACAGTCATATTTAACCATTGTGAAATCTCATACTATCTATTAATTATAGATTTCATTAAATGTCAAGAGACTTAGGTTGTCCAAGCCAAACCTCCAGGTAATCTCAAAGTTTCATGAAGCAGCTGTGCAAATAAAAGGTCAAATGTCTAATGTTTGTGAAATATATCTGTCCATAAAAGACAAGGAACAAGCAAAGTTTATTTATATGAAAGCTAATGGAGACATTTCATACCAAATCTGCCATACACACAACACTAATCTCTTCTCTCAGACTTACTGTGGAATTGTTGTTGTTGGTTGCACTGAAGGGATCAATATTTTCAAAGGGATCTGAGGATGGCTGCTTAAAAAAGTTGTCAGCAGCAAAAGGATCTGAACCTTTAAATGGATCACTACCAAAAGGATCTTAAAGACAGTGAAGACAATGTTACTAGAAGGTGTGCTTAGTTGTTTGCTATTTTAAATATTTATCACAAAAAAATATAAAATGTGCCCTTTAATGTTATGTTGTTTATGTATTCTCTATCAATTAGAACATTAATTAATATTCCATTAATTGTTCCCCAAAGTAACAGCTACTTTAACATACTCAAAGTTTAAATGTATACAAGTCTTTTCCAAAATGCCCCCCCAATGTTTGATCTACAAGTCCCATCATTCTAGCCTGCTGATATATTAACTGAAACCAAAATATCTGGAGGATTTTTACAAATAAAGAATTCCACCCTATTATGCGGTTCTTAACATTCTTTAATTATGGAACCACGTCTTGAAAATTTTGCTTTTAAAAGATTAAAAGGAAAGAAAACAAATACTCACCCATCTTGCCAAATGGATCATCTTTGAAAGGATCATCTATTTAAAAAGTAAAACACTGTCCATAAAAATCTTTTTCAGCTTTGTTCAGAATATAAGGCTATGGATTAAGGTTATTTATCTCATTCTGTGCCTGAACTCCTTGAGGATTAGGGTCATGGAGCTTTCCAAAGAGCAGAAAAGGCTTCCCTAAATACAACAATAACTTTTAAAATAAAAATAAAAGTCTTCACTAATATCCATTGATAACTATTTGGACTTTTGCCCATTGGCAGTCTTACTGTCCACAAACAGATAGAGAGACAAATAGTTTAAGTATAGGGACGAGGAACTAAGTCAACTAAGGAAAATGACCTCATCAGAGATATGAAACGCTTTTGCAAATGGAACAAGGGGCAAAATATATTTTCAATCTAAAACAGCTAGATAATATTCAGAATTGGGATAAGAAAAATGTTCACAACTATAAGGAGGAGAAGTTACACTATAATCAGACTTGCAGGTTATTGCAGCTGATCTCAAAATCTGTTTTAGCTCATTATCCATTTCATTATCCAAAGTGACTCTAAATAATGATTTCCTATTGGTCTAGCATGGTTATCAATGGAGCTAACATCAATCGAGCAACAATATAGATCTTCAGTTATTTAGCCTTTATTTAACATTGTTTATTTAAAGGCAAAGCTTTCAAACAAGGAAAATTTAACTGGAGACAATAATATATAGGTAGTTCTCAACTTACGGCCACAATTGAGTCCAAAATTTATGTTCTTAAGTGAGAATTTGTTAAGTGAGTTTTGCCCCATTTTACGACATTTCTTGCCATAGTTAAGTGAATCACTGCAGTTGATAAGTTAGTAACCTGGTTGTTAAGTGAATATGGCTTCCCCATTGACTTTGCTTGTCAGAAATTTGCAAAAAGTGATCACATGACCCTGGGACGCTGCAACAGTCATAAGTAAGACCCAGTTGCCAAGCATCTGAATTTTGATCACATGATCATGGGGATGCTGCAAAGATTGTAACTGTGAATAACGGTCATAGGTTGAGGACTACTTATACTTAATATGTAACAACATCTTGTATAAATTGATTCAGTTCAATTGCCTTGCAGAAATTCACTCTCATCAAAAGGTTGCCTAAAGGCATCCAGTGAAATTAAGCGGACTCACTGGATATTTGATTCAAAGGTCAATTAAGTATCATTATGACTCCTTTGTAAATTGTTGGGGAAAGAAAACTGAACATACTTACTACCAACAAAGGGATCAGACTCAAAAAAGTCCAAGTTGGCTTCTGTTGTCTGATCAGAGGGTTGATGGGAGTCTTCATTTACTAGATCCTCCTAGAAGAAGAAAATGGTTAGGTTGATACTGTGAACCTCCATTCTCTGTGGGCTCCGTGATGGGATCAGTGATGCTATTGGGCTACCCTCGTCCAATCACGCAAGTTAGAGCTTGCCTCTAAGGAGTGGAGCTCCTCCTAGTGCCCCAGACTGCAATAGCGATAGGCCAGAAAACCATGACCCGAAACCAGAGAACTGAGACACCCATGGAGACACCACTCCTCTCCTTGACCAAAATTCTTTTAATAAGAGTAACTGCAATATCAGACTTTTTTTTAAAGCTCCCAACTTGGGAGCAAACAACTGACAATACCTGCAAGACACAACGAGTAACTGGAGGAAGCAGAAAACTATGTCAACCCCGGAGTCAGGCAGAGCGGATGGGACACTGATCCCATCAAGGAGCCCACAGAGAATGGAGGTTCACAGTAAGTACAAACCTAACCAATCTCCAGTGGGGTCCCAGTGGGGTCAATAGCATCGGTGATGCTATTGGGAACCACTACCCCAGCCATGTCTTAAGGGAGGGCTGTCTGACTCGGGATTACAACTGTCTGAAGCACCCTGCGACTGAATGTAACATCCCCGGTCGCATACTTATAATGCTTAATAAAGGTATGAGGGGAACTCCAAGAGGCCGCCCTGCAAATCTGCTCTAGGGAAGGGCAAGTCGGATAATCAGCCAAAGTGGCTGCACCTCTTGTAGAGTGGGCCAGGACACCCTGAGGGAGAATGAGGCCCAAGGACTTATAGGCCTGTACAATGGCTTTTCTAATCCATCTAGAGATGGAGGAGGGGGAAACTTTAAGTCCCTGGTTCCTAAAGTTAAAAGAAATGGGGAAGTTCTCCGAGTATGCCTGAGACGTCCAGGCAATGCCACTCCTTTTCCTCTGCCATGGATGGGTTAGAGTAAAAGGAGGGGAGAACGGTTTTGGTTGAACAGTGGAATAAGGAATTATCCTTATAGCAACTACACAACTGAGGGAAAATAGAAAGAGCGGCCAGCTCAGATACCTGTCTGGATGAGACTATAGCGACCAAAAAGGCCGTCTTAAGGGTAAGGACCTTAAGGAGACAGGTAGCCAAAGGCTCGAAGGGCCTGTAGAACTAGAGCAAGGTCCCAAATGGGGATCTCCCACGGGAGGAGGATTAATAAGGCTGACTCCCTTTAGGAATTTCCTAACATGGGGATGAGATGCTAACTTGGACCCCTTAGGAAAACCCAATATGGAAGAGATAGCTGAAACTTGGCATTTTAGCATGGCAGTGCTAAGGCCTTTTTCTAGACCGGAATGAAGGAAGCCCAGAAGGTCCTAAATTTGTAATTTTTCCAGGTCAATTTTACATACTATACACCACTTGCTTAAGGTAGACCAGGTATAGTTGTACACTCTGTTGGTAGAAACCTTGTGGGCCTGCCAATAGAGTCCTTATGACCGGTTCCGAGTAACCGCAGGCCTCTAAGCTGAGCCTCTCAACCTCCATGCAGATAAGTTGAGCCGGTCCAGTTGAGGATGATTGAGAGGTCTTTGAGAGAGGAGATCATCACGAAGAGGAAGACTCTGATGGGGGATAAGGGATAGGTCCAGGAGGCTGAGAACCAAGGTCTGCGGGGCCAAAAGGGAGCTACGAGCAGGACCTCTGCTTTTTCCAGTCTGATCTTTTGGATGACCTGTGGAAGCAGCTTTGTTGGGGGGAAAGCGTACAGGAGGCCTGGAGGCCAGGGTTGGTGAAGGGCATCCAGCCCCTGTGACAGGGGGCAGTTCCCCCTGCTGAAAAATCTAGGGAGCTGCTGTTCATGTTGCAAGTGAAAACATCCATCTTAAAGGGCCAAACTGAAGGAGGAGGTTCCTGAAGACCTGGGGATGGAGACGCTATTCTGTGTTGTCCATCTCCTTCCTGCTGAGCCAGTCGGCTGTCACGTTTTCCACCCTTGGGATGTACTCCGACCTGATGGAACTCGAGTCACCGCCCAAAGGAAGATGGACCGAGCTAGGCGTTGAAGTGCCTTTGACCTTGTACCGCCCTGACGGGCCTTTGTGCATATGTTGTCGGTGTAGATTAGCAGATCCTGTCCTCTTACATAAGGCTCCAGCCTCCTGAGCACGAGGAAGACTGTTTGGAGCTCCAGATAATTGATGCTCCGTTTGGACTCCAACAGAGCCCAGAGGCCTTGCACCACTGTGTCGCCTAAGTGTGCCCCCCCCCAGCCTAGGAGATTGGCGTCGGTGTAGATAATTAGTGAATTCTGCACTGTGATGGGGGATCCTTGTAGGAGCGTATGAGGGTGTAACCACCATTCTAGGTCCAGGCAGGAATCAGGGTCCAGGTGAATTAAGAGATACCTGTGAGGAGACTTCCGGTTTGACTTCTGGCAACAGGGCTGTGGAATTTGTGAGCAACGCAATTCCGCATCCAGTCTACCGGCCCGAGGGTCCCTAGAGGGGCCTAAGTTTCCCTGGAGGGGAAACGAAGGAAGGGGGCATTACCCCGGGGGATTGAGAAGATACACAATCTTCTCCCTGCTGAGGTGTTAGCTCTGCAGTCGACGGCTAGCAAGACGGTGCCAAAATGGTGGCCACTAAGTCGGATTCATTCTGAGAACAAGATTGAGGAGAGACGTTAACCGAGCAGAGCCTGCTGATTGGGTGAGATGAGACTTTCTTTAACTGATTTAAACCCTAGAAAGCGAAGCGGTAAAGAGGACTGTGAAAATTGATTAGTGGTGGATGGAAGGTATACAGGACTGATTGACTTTAACTGTAGGACCACGACTCTTTGGCTTCTAATATTGGAAAGAACTGGGATGTTGTGTGGATTGAATGATATGTCAAGCGCAACTGCAATTGATATGGAAGAAGCCCCGAAAGACCACTGTGAGGCAATTCTAAAGGACTTAAGCTTTTTAAAAGGATGAAAATGATGAAACAAGCTAAAAAACAAGGGGAGCTGGACCGGAAAAGAAGAATGTGGGTGGAGACCAGGTGGTGGAGAAAGAGGAAAAGGAGAATATGGCGCCGGAACCTACCAGACAAAAGACAGAGATTCAAATGTATTTTCTAAGGCAGAGAGGTACAGACGGGAAAGAAAACAAATGCCATCTGAGCTGCATGATGAAAGCCGGAGGCTAACCCCAATATCGGAAAAAAGAAAACAGAAGTACTTGAAGGACCTACCAGAGGAGAGAAAAATATTGGGAAAGAAAGAGAATTGCTGAAATAGAAGGGAATCTTGAGAGAGACTGATCCTGCAAAGAAAAAAGAGACGTGACGAGGGCTAAAAATGGTTATGTTTTAACTTGTGGAGATGGCAGTACGTAGTAGAAGGATATTGTTTTTAAAGAAAGGAGAAGGAAACAGTTCGGGGAATAAAATAAAGGGTAGATAAACATGGTGGGTTTTAATATTTTAATTTTTAGAATTGTAGACCAATTTATTGATTATTTTACAATATAAAATGAACTGAAACTCAATTGAATATTTTTAAATATAATTATTTTTAGATTGACCTTGTTAAGGAAAGGTTGTACTGCCATGTTTTATTTATTTATTTTATTTTTGATTAATCATGTTATTTTAAAATGCAATGAAATGCATGATGGTTGGGGGGGGAAATAGATAAAGATAAATAATTTAAATGAAAATTTAAAAGTAATGAATGAGAAGATTGATGTACTGATGAGGAAAACAATGTGATGACCCTGCTTGGACAAAAGAGCTGTTTTATTTTATTATGTGTTTTACTTTGGAAAAATAATAAAATCTTATTGAAAAAAAAAGCGATGCTGACATAGAACGGTAAGAGAAGGTGTTGCAAGGCCTTTGATCTGAACCTTGACCAAGGAACGATGTTGTTGCACAACATCAACATCCCCAGCAGACTGTTCAGCAAAAGGGTATCTGGCTTGTCTATTTGTAGGACCGTGGCTGCCAGTGACTGGATTTTGGAATGATGATCCAGGGAAAGAAAAGAGGATGAGTCTATGATCGCTCCTAGGTGAAGTATGGATTGAGAGAGAGATAACGAGCTCTTTTCCCAGTTGACCAAGAGCCCTAATGAGGTTGGGGTGAAAATGGTCTTGGGGAGGTGAGAGTGGGCTAATTGAAGGGAAGGAACTCTCACAAGGATGTCGTCCAAGTAGGGAAAGGCTGAGACTCCCTGTAGGTGGAGGAAGGCAATCGCTGTTATCAGGGTTTTGGAGAATACCCTCAGGGCGGAGGCCAAACCGAAGGGTAGGGCCTTGAACTAGAAATGGGAGCCATCGTAGGAGAATCTGAGAAACCGATGGTTTCTTGGAGATCCAAAGAGCCATGAAGTCCCCCTTCTGAATGGAACCAAGGATGGAGCAAAATGTTTCATCTTGAAGTGTGGGTGAGCCACTTCAGGTCTAAGATCGATCTTAGGATTTCTTTGGATTTCTTTGGAACTGTGTCCCCGGATTTCTTTGGAACTGTGAAGAAATGGGAATAGACCTCCAGGCTCCATTGTGGGGAGGGAACCTGTTCTATGGCTGAAATAGCCAAGAGATGTTGGATGGCTGATCGAGTGCGGAGATGCTTGATGGGACATCGGGATCTCCTCACCTGAATGAATTTTTCCTGGGGAAAGCGGTGAAGCTTGAGGGAGTAGCCCAGGCAAACAGTCCCTTACCCACTTGTCTCTGGTGATGGTGTCCCAGTGGCCAGCGAAAAGAGAAAATTGCCCGCCTACTGGTGGGATGGATGATGCTGGGTAGTCATCATTCTTGTTTGTTGCTAGGCTTGTTTGTAAAGGGCCTAGACTTGAGTTCCCCTTGACCGGGGAAATGAGGCGGGGTATAAATATTTATATAAATATAAATATAAATATAAATATAAATAAATAAACAAACTGCTGTTGGAACTTAGGTCTTTGTCTCTGTGGCTGCCAAATGGGGTCTGGCCTCTGGAGAAATTGGAAGAGGGCTGGTTAGTGGCTTGAGGGCGAAAGGAAGGCTGCCTTTGGGGATATGAGGGGGAAGCTTTAAGCTTGAACCTCGTGGGTAGTATCTTCCTCTTGCCTCTGGTTTCCAAGAGGAAGGGATCTAGGTCCTCCCCAAACAGCTTGGACCCTCTGAAGGGAAGGGCAACCAGCTTTTTATTTATTTATTTATTATTTAAATTTATATCCCGCCTCTCTTCACCCATTCGCGGAACTCGAGGCGGCAGCTTGCCATGGTCCGAGCTGTCTGCATCCCAATTAAGGGTGTGCCTCGGTGCACCCGGATAACACCTATCCTCCGCGAGCTGCATTGGTTGCCAGTGGTCTTCCGGGT
>JANHGC010001826.1:56185-71689 GCA_027560395.1 Boaedon fuliginosus
AAGTGGGATGAGGTAGGTACTAGGAAGGGTGAGAAGAGTAATAGTAATATAGTCCTAATAATTAATTTGACAGTATTTTGGAACTAATTGTTTAGCAGAGTGATGGCATTTGGGAAAAAACTGTTCCTGTGTCTAGTTGTTCCGGTGTGCAGTGCCCTATAGCGTCATTTTGAGGGTAGAAGTTGAAACAATTTGTGTCCAGGATGTGAGGGATCTGAGGATATTTTCACAGCCCTTTTTCTGACTGGTACTGCCATTAATGCCAGCGGAAAATGTTTCAAGGGTCATAGATATAATTGGTAAACCAGTCCTTTCCTCCTCTAAGTAGGTACTAAATGCTTTATGTGAAGGCCACAATATCAGTATCTATGACAATGGCCATGGCATATAAATTGTGGCTTAGAGGCTTAGACTATACAATGACGAACGGCCTGAATTCAAACAGGAAATAAAGAAACAGATATTCTGTGTGTCAAAGGAATTAAGAAAAGGGGGAAGAACGTAATAGATCCGAATGTGCTCTGATCTTGTGGAACAGAGTTGAATATCTGTTAGGAAATAAAGGTATATATTTAAATATGAATGCATTGGCTCAAATATAAGAAAGTACAATTTGATATTAAGTAGGTTATCGTGGATAAGTATGAAAGTAGTAATCTACAGATTGGGAGTAGCTGCATATTATATTTCACTGGAAGGAGATAATGGGTAGAACCAGAAATGAGTTTACCAGGAAACTGTGCAACGTTCTTAATAATGAATGCAACGCAGGGCAACAATTGTTCTACTGCGCGATATGAATGGGAGGATGGGAATAAGAAAGAGCAGATGAAGTGATCTGGCAGTTTGTCAAGATGAATGACACTTGTGACAGCTTGATGAGGACCTGCTTAGCAAGTGACTGCTTGTTTCAAGCTTAAGCTTACTTAGATGACAAAGGAATTAATGCAACTCTAAGGGCACAATTAATTATGTATGAGATTGAGAGAGTTAGTGAAATATACCAGGCTGATCTGAATGTGGGACAGGCCACTTTTCAGCAGTGTGAGGAGTGGACCTAAGGAAAAAAAATGGACCTGGAAGAAAAGGAAAGAAATAAGACTTGAAAAGAAAATTAGTGTAGAATAAGACAGGATGAGTTCTGAGGAAATATTATACAATAGACTAATTTCCAATTAAAATAACTGAAATGTGAGCATAAGCAAAGAATATTATCGAGTGCTAAAGAACTGTACGAAGTTATCTAATGTGAAGTATAAAAAAGCATGCAGGGTAAGGTGGATGAGGGAGAGATGTGTTTAACACAATAACTGCTGCAAAAGGGGAAGATGACAAAAAGGCACTGTGTTGTGCATATAGAAAGAAAAAAAGGTATTTTCAAAGGCTATAAGTCGAGAGGAAAAAATGGTGAAAATTAAAAGAGGCATATTCAGTTATTACCGGAGCATGATAAAAGCCAGAGACAGGAGAATTTGGGTGGGAATAAAAGCAATGTTTGGAAAGGGGCAAAGAGACCTAAAGGTGGGGAAATGGAGATATTTTAAGACGTGCAAATGCTAACCTGTATCTTATAAATATCATTTACAAGTTGTATCTTGTAAGTATGTAAGGGTCTTTTTGGTCCAACTCATGATATGGAAGTGAGAACTGTATATAAACAGAAACATAAAAAGAAGCTGAATTCTACTTCAGAATACTAAAGTGAGAAGAGAAAGGCCAGAAAAGTCATGCTTAGATGGAGAGATGAAGTCAAATAGATCCTGAAAAGAAAAAAAGAGGCAGAGGTTTCAGAAGAGATACTTAAAACAACCTCTAAAAAGACACAAAGAGGTATTTGTGAGGTTCATTGAACGCAAAGCCTTCCCATAGGAACAGAACATTATGAAATGCCAATGTTAGCTGAAGGGGAAAAAAATGCAATTCTTAAATTGTGGCTCATTCCCACACTCATAATACAGGTAGGCCTTGTTCACCAACCATTTGTTCAGTGACTATTGAAATGATACAGGGGAAAAAAAGACTTTACAGTCCATTTTCGGCCTTTGCAGTGTCCCTCCGTCATGTGACCTCCGACCAGAGAGACCGGAGAGAAAGATTTCAAGAGAGTAACGTTTTCTACACATCAAGAGCCGTGCAATCCTGCCGGCAACAGGAGAGCGTCAGGCAAAGCAGACACTGCCTAGAAAAATTGCTTGTTTGGTAACTTTGCATTCTCCTTGCTTGCGTCTTGCCTTCCCCACTCTCCTTGCTTATTCCTAAACTGTTTTGAGTACGGGCAATCCTCAAGTTACAACAATTTGTTCAGCAGCCATTCAAAGTTATGGCAGTGCTGAATGAATGGTACACTGAGTCCCCAAAGTTATAGCTGTTGCTGTATTCCCCTTGTGACGTGATCCAAAAGTTAGGCACTTGGCAGACCGCCCACTCTTATGATCATAGGATGACTTCAACTCTCCTCCACCACCACCTTCCTCTATGTCCGCCCTTTTGTTCTCCTGTACTTCATGGCCCCTGCACTCTATCACCCCAGCTAACCTTTGTTGTTTTCTTGCTTCTACACACCTGGCCTGGTCCTTCCTGAGGCAGCTGCTGTGAAATCTTCTTCCCAAGTTCCAAAGGTGCTTTTTTCAGGAGGCAACTGGACTTGTTTTTTCTTTTGAAGACATTTCCCTTCGCACCCAAGAAGCTTCTTCAGCTCTGACAGAATCCTTTCATTCCCCACTATTTATTTATTTATTTATTTAGATTTATACCCTGCCTCATTTCCCCGGTCAAGGGGAACTCGAGGCGGCTAACAACAATAAAAATACAATATTACAAAGAAAATCCACCAACAATCGCATTCATCCGGGGGGGGGCACATTAATTCCAGGCCTTCCGCCAGAGCCAGGTCTTTGTGGCTTTACGGAAGGCCAATAAGGTGGGAATGGTCCTGATCTCTACCGGGAGCTGGTTCCAAAGGGTTGGTGCCGCCACAGAGAATGCCTTAGTGTGGGGGCCCACCAGCTGACATTGTTTGGCTGACGGGACCCATAGCAGGCCAACTCTGTGGGATCTAACTGGGCGCTGGGAGGCATACGGTAGCAGAAGGCGGTCTCGAAGGTACCTCACTCTTAAGCCATGTAGGGATTTAAAAATTGTTAGTAGCACCTTGAATTGCACCCGGAAGACTACTAGCAGCCAATGCAGCTTGCGGAGAATCGGTGTTATATGGGTGTGCCGAGGTAAACCCTTGATCACTTGCGCGGCCGCATTTTGCACCAGTTGAAGTCTCTGAGTGCTCTTCATGGGCAGTCCATGTAGAGCATATTAAAATAGTTCCAATCGTGAGGTGACAAGCGCATGACTAATCATGAGAAGTGCCTCCCGGTCCAGGAAGAGGCGCAACTGGCACATCAGGCAAACCTGCGCATAGGCACCCTTAGCCAAAGCTGAAAAATGGTGCTCTAATTGAAGTTATGGATCTAAGAGTACTCCCAAGTTGCGCACTCATTCTGTGGGGAGTAATTTATCTCCCCCCAGCATTAGAGATGGATAGTCAACTGGACCATGGGGCAATACCCACAGCCATTCAGTCTTGTCAGGGTTGAGCCTGAGTCTATTGGTCCCTATCTATCAAGTTTCCTGTTTTCATGAAATGTTGGTAAGGATGGGGATAAATTCAAAGGGAATAGTGAAACAGAGGTGAGTCCATTGAATTCAGTTTCATTCTACTGTATATGAAAAGAGAATACAGTATATACAAAAATCTACAGATACACAAAGGCTTAAATCTTAAACTGTTATTTTAACAACGGAATTTCAATTTCTACCACCACTTATTTAATATAGTAATAAATTATACACTTGAAATATAACCAGACTAAAAGTAAGAAATTGGTGGTTGTATATCATTAAGGTGTATAAGATTTTCGTTTTTTAAAAGCCCTTCAAATGAGCAGATATTTGTCTACTTAGAAATGGCCGGGATTAGGCTCAATTTAAAAGGAACCATTCAAAAGTAGAAATGATATTTTTAAAGAGTCTGGCATATACCAAAGTAACTACATTTCCATATGCAAAGAAAATGTGATGTTCTGGCATTTATAAACAATTATCCACAAGAAAGTAGTTTTACAAGCATGATAGGCAGATTGCATGTTTAGAATTATCTCTGAGTAAGGGAGAAAAAAATGTGAAAATAATATTCATACCTCTCTCCTTCGAGAAGCCCAACAGGTTTGCTTGATTTTCCAGACCACAGCAGCAACCAGAAGCAGTGACAAGAAACAACTGCAAAACATAAAAAATGATCTAGAGTTGAGAATGTTTTACATAACATGTAAATTTGACTTCACAGTTTGGAAAAGAGAATTTTAAGAACACCAAACAAAATATTAAACATATGCCAGCTACCCAGTATTACATAACCAGAATTTCCTGAAGTATTGGGATGAATGAAAATATCACAGCATTTGCATTCGTTTATTTGAAGGCTTCCTGCTAATTATGTCACTTACTATGCCACAAGTGAAACTAATAAAAATTTACAGTAAGTAAAATTAAAAAAGCAGACTATAATCTTCTGTGTGTCTAAATTGTATTGTTCTCCTAATAGTTCTTTTTTTAAAATCCACAAGATTAAAAATTGGATAAGAACATTACAGGCTTTTTATTGACCTTAGAATTCAAAATCTTTTGTTTTTGAATTTGCTTATAGGTAAGGGATGGGATATAAGATGAAGAAATATCTTTTTAACTTTATGGGAGGTGAAGAGTTACTAAATTTGTTTACAGCTGTTGTGATGAAGGTTAGAAGTCACTTCTTTTATATTTCTTCATTGAAGTAATGAACAGAGAGGCTAATTTTTTGACAGGCTTCCTCTTCCTTCTGCGACAGAATTCTACAATTTCACAATATTCAAGTACTTTAGATTATCAAGGTACTAATTTCTTGGATGGAATCATTCTTCCCAGGTAGACCAGACAGGAAACATGACCAGATGAGCTAATTCTACTTTACTCCGAAGCTAATTAATAGAATCTCTTAAGTCTGAAAGTACACATCTCCTGCTATTTCTTTTTATGGTCTGATAAGTTAAGGAGGATCCTTTTTGAATTTCTCTCTCTTTCCATTGTGCAGTTGTGTGCTTCCTCTGTTATCTGTTGTTTCTAGGCAGAGCCTCTGCCCCTGTCTCCCAAGATCATTCCCAAATACCATGGGCTGTACTAGTTTCTGTGTGGTAAGATGTAAAATGGTATTAACAGCATTTAACAGAAAATTGCTCTGTTGTACATCAACAAAGCACTTCAGCAAAACAAACTTTCATAGCACCCAAATTACTGGGGTAAAGGATGGAGAAAAGTAGACTGATTCAGGTGTATCACAATTACTATTTTTTCTTTCTTGTATTGCAATTCAAGGCAGTTAATCTAGAAAACAGGAGCCTTTGCAGGAAGGATGGTTTGATTTATCTGCATCTTGGAAATTAGTCAGCCATTTGAAATGTGCAGTATTTAATTTCATGCAACATGTGTGTGTGATTGTTCGTGTGAATTCAGTATCCCTAAAGCTTGTGATCTGTAAAAATTCAAATATGTCAATGGGAAGCTTAGTATACTATCTTCTATGAAAAACTCTGAATTTCAGACTAGTGTTGCTATACCTAGTGGTGTAAAAAAGAATAGACCAACTTACAGCAACAACTGGAACCAGACGTTCATCACTAAGAGTGTTATCTGTTTCAGAAAAGTCTATTGGTCCTACACAATGCTTGGCCAATAGAAAAAATTAGCTAAATGACTAATCTAGCTCTTCTCCAATTAACCACAACTTACTTGGGTTGTTATCTAGCAAGCTAATCTTTTCTAGGTAGAGCAGGAAAAAGTTTTTTCTTAGCTCTAATCAGTGGTAGGATTCAATTTTTTTTTACTACTGGTTCTGTGGGTGTGGCTTGGTGGGCATGGCTTGGTGGGCATGGCTATGCAGTCATGTGACTGGGTGACTGCCGCACCCCCTGCACCTCATTAGAAACCCACCCTGAAGCCTCCTGGGAGCCAAATAGGGGTGTGAGGGAGCGGTGCCGCACCCTGTGTCCTATTTTTGGCCTACAAATCCTCCCTGAAGCATCCTGGCAGCTGGTGCAGAATGCGGCCGCGTGAGTGATTAATGGGATGCCTCAGTATACCCATGTAACACCTATCCTCCGCGAGCTGCATTGGTTGCCAGTAGTCTTCCGGGTGCAATTCAAGGTGCTAGTAACAACTTTTAAAGCCCTACATGGCTTAAGGGCGGGATACCTTCGAGACCTCCTACTGCCGCCTTGTGCCTCCCAGCGCCCAGTTAGATCCCACAGAGTTGGCATGCTATGGGTCCCGTCAGCCAAGCAATGCTGGTTGGCGGGGCCCCGCGCCAAAGCCTTCTCTGTGGCAGCGCCAGCCCTTTGGAATCAACTTCCCCCAGAGATTAGGACTATTCCCAGTTTACTGGCCTTCCGGAAAGCCACAAAAACCTGGCTTTTTCGGCAGGCCTGGACTTGACCATCCTTCCCCTGAAATGTCTGGAAATGCCATTGATTGTAGATTGTGTGTTGTTTAGATTTTTATATTGTATCCATTGTTTTAAAATGTTGTTAGCCGCCTCGAGTTCCCCTGACCCAGGATATGAGGCGGGGTACAAATCGAAATAATAAAAATAAAATAAATAAATAAGAATGCAGTACTGCAGGCTACTTCTGCTGACTGCTGGCTGCCAGCAGTTATTCTCACCGGCTCAAGGTTGACTCGGCCTTCCATCCTTTCAAAGCCTGTAAAATGAGGACCCAGATTTTTGGAAGCAAAATGCTGATTCTGTAAACTGCTTAGAGAGGGCTGCAAAACACTCTAAAGTGGCATATAAGTCTTATAATGACTGTCCTTAAGTGACTGTGAATAATGAGAGTGTGGTGTAATGAGAGAGGTGATTGTACATTTATTAAACCCTAACTACAGAATTCAATAGGAGAAATATTACAGTTTGTGAAATTATTTGTTGTTCTTACCCTTCCCAAGACATCAACTGGTAGCTTGGAGTTTAAGAGAACGGGTTTCACTTTATCACCGGACAATAATCCATTCATTGGATTCAGGCTGTCAAAGATGGCATCATACTTGACCTTCTCTTCTATCTGGTTATAAAAACATTAAGAAACTATCCTTAATTTACAACGTTAGCAAATGCAAAAATTTGGAAAGAATATTTCATTGAAAAAAGTCACCCTTCTTAGGAAATCTAATTATGTCTCACAAACAAAGTTTCAAGAGAATTAGAGGAAATGAAAATAGGACAGCAAGGGAAGAAAGCAGAGGACCTGTTCTTAGAGATTTTGCTTGAAATTTGGTATGAGTACTTTGAAACAATACAAATGTGAACATCAAATATTCCAAATACTTTAAGCATTATTTATGAGATTTCATTGTTTCTAAAGCAAACTATAGGTAAAACATAAATATTTTCTCCTAAAATATTCACTTCTTGGGCTTACAGGCTAAAAAGAACTGATTAAACAGCCACAATGCAATTGTGCAGATATATGTTTTTCCTTTTTCTTTAAACCACAGCATTAATTATGTCTATCCAATTATAATGTCTTAACCTGGGATTATGGGTCAGACATTCTTCTCTTTTTTCCCCGGTGGCCAACATTCCACATCTGAAAGGTAGAGGATGGTCTCAATAAGCTATTTTGGATTTTTTTAAATTATAAATGAATACATTAGTGCATATCTAAAGAATGTGTAACATACACAGAAATCATTACCTCACTCCTAATTATTTCTAGCATAGTAGGATTGCAGATTCGATGCCAGGTTTGGGAAGAAGTAGAATCTACAATGTGATGCTGTAACATATTTTCATCCCCTAAAAGCAGGTTGCCAATTCCAATAGATTATTCCGTTTCGTACCTCTTAGCTTTCACTTTTCTCTTTTCCATCATCAATCAACCCACCATCACTACTAGGTCTGTTGAAAGAGCTAAACAGTTCAGTCTTCTGGAATACAGCAGATTCCCTTGTTTTTCTGAATCCCTGCTTTGGTTCCCTCGTTTGTGGTTTTTAACATCAAAGTTTAATGTCAGAATTATTAATAAGCATTATGCTTTAGAAATTCATTGAAATGAATACTGCTTTTGGGAGATTCAGTCACATTTGACAGAAGGCAACAGAAGCGAAAAAGAAAAAAGAAAGGATGTTGTATGCAAGAAATCTCCTGCAATTCTGCTATCAGAATGAAGTTGTATTTAAAAAGAAATGACATACTATGAGGCCTAGAGGTGATTTTAATGGTCATAAGTGTGAAAAACAAGTATAAGTCACTGTTTTCAGTGCCATTGTAACTTCTAATAGTTACTAAATGAACTGTTGTAAGTCAAGGACTACTTGTACAAAGTTGGGAGAAGAAAATATCAATGTATTAAAATACTGAGATATGAATGCAGACATCCATAATGAGAGGTCCATTAAAGTACTTGGACAATAATTATAAGGATCCTATAATAGAAATAAGCAGGAAGAAAAGTAGTGCAGGAATTATGGAGGATATCTATGAATATAGGAACAAAAAGCAAATTAATTTGGCAATGGAATAGCGGCCAGGAAGTCATAATCAAGGCCAGAAACTAAATGGTTACATAACTTAATTTTTAGTCAAGAAAGCTTTATTTTTAAGATGGGATTATGTAGCAGTTCATATGTCATATGCCCTCATATATGCTCAAGAACTAAGCAACACCCCTCACATTTCCAGGTATCCAGTATATGTGAAATAGTTATGGCTTTATGGCTTAATTGCCAAATCACAATACAGCAAGGCACCATCATAAAAAAGAAACCTGTTTGCTGAGTAAGATAGGTTTTATTTATTTGGTTTTTATCCCACCTTTATTACTTTATAAGCAACTCAAAGCAATGAACATATCTAGTTTTCTTTACTCTTCCTGCTTTTGCCACAACAAAAGCAATCCTGTGGGGAAGACGAGCTGAGAGAGAATGACTGGACCAGAGTCATCCAGCAGGCTTTCACGCCTAACGCAGGACTAAAATTAGTCTTCTGATTTCTAGACCAGCACCTTAAACACTATACCAAACTGGCTTTTGTTCTGGAAAAGTGGGTAAAACAAGGAAAGTGGAAAATCTTTTCCAGAAAGAATCTGATACCATGAAGCATATGCACTGAGAGCATTTGTCCTAACACAATTAATTAATTAATTTACCTTAACAACCCAGGGGATATCAGGTGGAGCTCCACCACATAATAATGGACTTGTGGAATCATTCTAATAGGAAATAAAATAAAAAAGATTGTTTCAAATATCTATTTGTGTTATCTGAATTGCTTGTTATAAACCTGTTTTTCACATTCAGTGCCACCATTTATTTCTACTCACATTCAAATACCTCATTCGGTCACAAGAAAAGAATTAAAAGAACTGTATATATGCATTGCAACCCAATCATCCCAAGTTATTACTGGCATGTATTGGCCTCCTCAGGGTGCCTTCGGCCAGATAATGTCGGCTGGAGGCCCACAGGGGGAGAGTCTTCTCTGTGGGAGCACCCACCCTCTAGAATGATTTGCCCCTGGAGCTTTGGACAATTCCCGACCTTCGATCCTCCCGCCATGCCCTGAAGACCTGACTTTTCCAACGAGCAGGTCTAGGATGAGCCCATCGTTAGTTTTAATAATTTGTCTAATTTGATCCCAATTTTAAATTTGTTCTCCCACTTTTAAATTATTTATTAGTTTTAATGAAATTTAATACGGTTTCAAAATTTTGTATTGTATTGCTGTTTTTATTGCTTGTGAGCCGCCCTGAGTCGTCAGGGAGAAGGGCGGCATATAAATCCAATAAAATAAATAAATAAAATTATTTTAGATTATTGAAGAGCTAAACATGCCACCTGTCATTAACCATGCTATAGCATAGAAAAAAATCATCCTACCAAATATTTCTTATTCATTTAATGTGCATGAGAAAGATGTGACACTATCTTACAGTTATGAAATTTGGTAATTTATTTATTTATTTGACATAATGGTGGTTTCTCAATTGCTACAAGAACTGGAAAATACAGAATTATGATTATATTCTGCAGAAGGCAGGATCCCGGAATTGTTCTGGTACAGAGAGTGGAGAAAATTGATGGATAAGTCGTAATTACCAGAAATTATGTTATAACTCAGCCATGATACACATCACATTCTAAAGATAAACTGCTATGAACAAAATCCTCTTGTAAGAAAACTAGACATTTTTTTCTGACATTAGAAAAAAAAGTTCCTAGAAATCAACTAATGCAAGAGTTCACAGAAAAGAGAAATTGCATAAACTCATTGAATAATGCCAGTTTTGCAACTAGAAAAGAATTCCATGGAAAAACCGTCATGCACATAAGCAATGTCCGAAGTGTACATTTTGGGACATACATAATCAGAAATCTTTATACTTGAAATACAACCTTAGATTTAGGAACTAGATAATTGCTGAAATTTCAAAATTATGTGGAACATAAGAATCAAACTTTATCTGATGCAGGGTTTAAATCAATCTTTCAGATCAAACAACTTTGGTCATCTTTTTTCCAATCTTGAGATTGCTCATGTTCTGCATATATGTATATATGTATGAATGAATGAATACATATATGCAGAACATGAGCAGTCATCTATAATCATTCATGCATTCATTCATGCATTCATTCATGCATTCATTCATTCATTCCTGGTATATGACTGGCCATCTTATGACTCTGGACAGCACAGAGTGAAAAACAACAGTGATATAAAAACAATTAGTAAATCCAGAAAAATAAAAAAATAAAAAATTGTGATTAAAGGGGAGAGAGGATAGCAGATATTTACCTTAAGGGAATAATGTACATAGTGATTTGCCTGGACTGAACAGCACTAGTTTCAGTTACAGCAGTTTGATAAGAGATGGAATTAAAAAACGAGCATGGATAGTTGATCCAGGATGAATTAACTTTTGGGATGATTTGGGGTGATAACATGACAAATTTTTCTACAAGCTGGTTACAATAACAGTTGTTAACAGAGGTTTTTGAAAGTTTTACCTTGTTCTTTGTTTTATCATTATCGTTCTCCCTGTTAACTGTTTTGTCATTAATATAGTAGATGATATGCTATTAATTTGCAAATAGATTTAGTAGTTTAAAAATCTTTTGAGGCTATTTTGCAAGGGTGATAAATTATTAAATATTGTAGTAATGTATCAATCAATATTCAACTGGGGGAATAATATGTTTATAGGTATTAGTTTTTCTTTTTTTCTAATGCATTTTTAAATGTCTTATTACTATGTGTTTTTGTTTGTTTTTAATCTTTTGGAGTTTTGTACTTTAACTTTTTTAAAAAAAAAACATTTGGGAAAAAATCTTCCAGCATTACAATTAAGGCACAATCCAGATACACACAATTACATAACTATTTTTAAGCTGTTGTTGAGAGTGCATGCTATGCAAGTCAGTGAACAGTTTTCTGATGTAGCGTAGTGGATTAACTCATTTTTAAAGTGTCTTACAAATCTAGGTGGAGGAACAGGCAGGTTAAGACTACTCAGCGAAACATCCAATCCATTTTGTGCACAGGCTACAAGTCGTAAAGCCACAAAAAATTCCTATAAAGGAAAAAGAAAGTAACATAAAACAATTTTATTGACAATGCATGGTTAATTCAAATCACAATTGTGCATTGATATGAACGAAAGTTTGTCCTTGTTTTTCAAAATACTTTGTTAGCAAAATAATGTGGTTTGTTCCTTAAAGTTTTTAAAATATAAATTGGAAGAGGGAGGCACACAGAGGACCCATATAACTAACCGGATTTCTTGTCTGTGTATAAGCTTTTCTATGCTATGAGAAACAGTGCACATTTTCTAAAAGGCTTAATTGTATAATTTATTATTATTTAGCTTGTAGTCTTTCTCTTTTGTCTTAGAGGCTTTTAATGATACACAATGCTCAAAGTATTTTGTTCCCATCTATTAGGCTGAACATAACAAGGAGTGCAAGCTTAATAAAACTTTATGAGAAGTTTTATTTGCATCTTTGTCTATCTTCTATCCTCTATTCTGTAAGAGTTCTGCTGAATCAGGTCAAAGGTCCATTAAGGAGAGTGCTCATATAATACAGTGGCCAAGCAGCGGCCAAAATATTCCAGACTCTCTACCCCCAGTGCATTTCTACCGGAGAGGCAGTTAAGTAATTTCTCAGAAGCTTGCTGACTGCTGCAATCTATGCCTGCTCCCTCCTGATTATGTGACTTACTGCAGAGCATAGACAACTCATCTGTGCTTCCAAGCAGATGCGCGTGCGCACACATACATGCACAGAGTGACATAAACAAGATGAGGGGAAAGTGGAAATGCTACTTTATTACCCAGAAGCAACTACAGATACAGCGGGAAGACTCAAACCCAGGAAGTCCCCATTGGCACTTGAACATCTGCCCGACAACTTTAACTTTCCCAATGGAAAGCCAAACAGATCACTGAATGTCCAGACATAGATAGATGTATAAATCTATCACCCCACAAAAAAAGGTGCCAGGCTTTGCTACCATGTCAGCAGTGGACAATCCTGAACAAGATTTATACCTCAGACAGCATCTGCCGACACTCTCTGTATAAAGGGAGCACAGTATCCTCCCCAGAGTGTGACTGTGGGGGTCCCACTTCAAACTGTAGATCACGTTGTGACTGGCTCTAAGCGGAAGGCAATATCTAATTTTTTAAATATAAACAATGCTGCATTTTAGTGGTTAGATGATCTAGCCCTAGATATTGATATTTGAACATACTTATATTTCATAGTGTTTTACTAATCTAAGTGATTTGTTAATATATATATTGCTATTCCATGTACAATATGCCATATGTTAACTAAATAAATACCTACATATATTTCTTATGGTCACTGCTGTTAAAATGATTAGTAAAAAATTCAAGGCTATTTTCTACACATGCTCTCCTACCTTGTTAATAAAACAAAGACAGATGTTCATACTATAATCAGATATAGGAACCTCTTTAAAATATTGGAGGGATGCTTTTTTTCTGTTGCTATTTCATAACTGTATTTATATGCAGAAGTAGATATATCTTACCTGTTTGTTTAAGATACCTTTGCCATCTGTATCAGCAAGATCCCAAACCTAAAATATAGTTAGATAAAAGAAGCACGTGAAGTGATGCCAGAAAGTTCTTTTATTCACCTTATCAATCTATTTTAAAAATATTATATTTATTATTAGAAATAGTAATACAAATTAATTGTTTAATCCTAGCTAACAAAGAATACATATTACAATTATTGAAGCTTAATCTGAATCAGGTTTTATAGTTTTTAATATCTTTAAATATTAAATATATTCTATCCATTTAAAAAGATCTTTAAATTACTCTAATCGTTGAGAATCTTTCATACAATGTAGTCAAGTAGAATGGAACCTTGGTTCGTGAATGCTTCTGTTCGTGACCAATTCAGTTCCCGACCAAAAAATCCACCTGAGTTTTAAATTGGTTCACAATTCAAAACTCTGTTGGTGAACAAACACGGCTGTTTTCCCTTCCGCGCATGCGCAGTGAGTGTCGCTTCAGAACACAACCAAATCAGTTGGCGACTGCAGTCCGGGACCGGATAGCGGTCACAAACTGAGGTTATACTGTAATAATTTCATTATCAATATGCAGTTACTGAATACTCCTGGACACCCAATATTGGAAACACTTGAACTACTTAAAATTAAAATGATTACTTTCATGAATAACAGAATAACAGAGTTGGGAGGGACCTTGAAAGTTTTCTAATCCAACCTCCAGCTCAATAAAGAAATATTATACCATTTTAGACAAATGGTTGCCCAGTCTCTTCTTAAAAAGATTGGACAACCATTTGGAGTACCCACAAGATCTGGAAGCCAGTTGTTCCACTGATTAATATATATATATATCGTCCCGTTTGTTCATGTTGTGGGGGTGTTTCTCTATTTCGATGGCTTCCCTAATTATTCTCTTGTTAGAGTGTTCAGCTTTGGAGATTAATTTGGTTCCTTCAAAATCAATATATATATATATATATATTTTCGTAGATTTTCACGGTTGTAGGTATGTAAGTCTTGGTGTAATTGGGTCTTTTAGAGATTTTTTTAGCAGGGATTCTGGCCTGTTATCCATTACAACCTGAATCCAAAACCCAGTCCTTGATAAGCTATGTCCATTCAAGCCAAATAGTTCTTTTGCGGCCCTTGAACTGTTGTTTTTGAGATTATTAGGCCAATATAAATAGTATGGCTACTTGTGCTTAATCTAAAAAACAGGATGCTTTACCTCTGCACTCTCTGATCTAGTTCATGCAGAGGCACTGAAATTAGGAACAGCTAGTTAAACAATTACTGAAACTTCCCCCTCCTCCAAAACAGTCTCTGAAGAATCCCAACTAAAAAAGGGAAATGGCAAAAATGGAACCATACATCCAAATAGTCCAGGGAAGTTTTTCCCTGACAGCTGCCACCATTCTTAAGAAGGAATATTGATCTTGGATTGATACTTACCTTGCTGAACTGGCCAACTATGTGTTTCAAGATATTGGGGGGAGCATCACGTAGCAAGGGCTCAAGAGCTGACAGATGAGTACACTTCTGTAGAATATTCTTCAAGGCTTTTTTAGCCTATCAAAATACAAAATGTCCTCAGTAACACATCAATAGACAATAGCCACTTATAAAACTAAACTTGCATTATTTCTACAATGCAAAAAGATCATTTTCTCACTATTTTCAAGCACAATACTTGAAACATACGTCTTGCAAATTTTAAAAATTATGTTGGAAGGTACCATTATAATAATCATATAAATGTACATTAATATAATTTTTTTAAATGCCGATCATAATAACCCTACTTTTATTTTGGATTATGTGGGTTTCATTTTGTAGTTCTGGTGAATTTAGAAGTTCAAATACTCATTTTATTGGTAAGCTAAGAACCACTTTTTTTGTTCCTAGGTTACCAATACCAAAAAAATACAAAGGGAGACACTGACCTACTCCTGCTCTAACTCTTATCCTAACACTTTTATATGGTTCAGAAATATTTATTACTTGATTAAACTTGAACATTATACTTACTGAACTATTAGATCATATGGAAATAAAGGAAATAGATTGATCAACATTTGAAATGGTTTCACAAGTGCTATAATTTATGAGTACAGCATCCACTTATACAGAAAAAAAAGTTCCCAGTTGAGTCCTCGATAACTGTCAGAGTCCAGGTGTGCCCACAGATCTATCTCAAAGATCTGATTCAGCATTAGAGTTTCATAGATTTCTTTAGCAGCTGCTGCAAGACAACCTCCGCACCATAAAATAAGCAGCAATCTATGTGATATTATTTATTTATTTTATTTATTTCAATAAAACTTATAGGCTGCCCTCTCCCAAGGGACTCAGGGTAGCTTACAACAATA
>JANHGC010001826.1:71789-83506 GCA_027560395.1 Boaedon fuliginosus
TTCGATCTGACAACCTGCTGAACAAGTCAGCAGAGACTGCAGTGCTGCATTTAACCACTGCGCCACCGAGGCTCATATCATGCACCCCAAAAGGGAGAACAGCAAATTTCCAGAATATCGTCATAGTGGAAGGGATGCAGTTGTCAGGGGAAACACATTCCAGATTGGCAGGGGCCAGGACAAAGGAGGTGTGCTTCCAGGGTCTTGACATGACATGGCTTAATAGAAGGAGCCTGGAACATGCCAACTCTGTCCAACAGAACTGGCCAGGACTGGACTAGTTGAAGCTTTTGTGTGGTCCTTGAAAGTGGCACCATTTTGAGTGTCATGCACTAATTGGTTGGGTTCACATGTTAGCCATGACCATAACCATTTGTCTGGAGAACCTCCCAGTCTAGGAAATGGTGCAACTGGTTCATCAGGTAAAGTTGTGTGAAGGTTTTACTAGCTATAGCACCTACTCCAGCAGTAGCTGCAATCCAGGAAGACCCCCAGCTGGCATACTACTCTTGAATAGGGAAGTGCTATCCTATCCAAAGTTAAAGGTGGAATATGCCCAGATCTGCCTGACCCCAGCATCCACAGCCACTTGGCCTTGATGGGATTGGGTTGGAGACAATTCATCCCCATCCAGATCCTCACAGCCACAATGCACTGGGGCAAGACTTTGATAGCTTCATTTAGGTGGTCTGGATTAATTTAGTTCTAATGTTTCCAAAGGAGCCTGGGTGGCTATATAACCCAAACCCAGCAAATAAAAATACACTAACCTGAAAAACAAAGTACCAAAAACAAACCAACATGATGCAAACCAAAATGAACTGAAACAAAGCAAAACAAAGTTGCCCCAATCTATCCCCCAGATTTGGGAGAATAATCACATCTTCAAGAGTTTTTTGAACAACAGAAGTGGGAAAAACCCCTGGAGCTCCAGAAGCCCTTTGGACTAGCCCATATTTTCTCTTTTATTGTTAACATTTTTTTATTGAATTATAAAGTAATATAAAATACAAAATACAAAATAAATAGGAAAGCAGCGGGGAAGGAAAGGAGGAGGAGAGGTGACAAAAGATAAGAAGAAAAAGAAAAAGAAGCATTGACATCCGACGCTTTGTTACAGTTAAATAAGGCATTAACATCAAACCACAACTTTTTGCTTTTTCAAGGCTAGCCCATGTTTTCTCAAATCATTAGTCATCTCTTGAGAAAGAGGATCAAACTTCAGCCAGTGGGTGAATGATTTTTCACCATTGTCTTGCTTATTCTGTTTATTATATGCAGTTGGTAACTTTGAGGATGCTGTTCGTATTCAGTGGACGATGGAAGGAGGAGTAGATCCTGCCTGTTAGCCGTTCTTCAGATGACAAGCTTTTATAATTCTAGAGTGAGCCTATGTAAACAGCTATGATTACATGGCTTAACAATGCAGAAGGATGCATATGCATTGCACTGTGGCAGAAGGATGCAATCCCGCTTTGTCTGTTAGCAAAAATAGATAAGATGTGATGATTGTGCCCAATGTGGCTCTGTGAAGAAGTAAGACTCTAAAAAAGACTTGTCTATTTTAAGAATATATATATTTATTTACATATATACATATATATTTACAGGGATTTTTCACATTTGAGTAGAGCATTCTACTCAAGCATTCCCTATATATACAGTATATATAGGTAATTTTGTTTTGGACTGCCATCTTCCTTCCTTCCTTCCTCCCTCCCTCCTCCCTCCCTTCCTCAGTTCTTCTTGTATCTGTGTTCCTTCATTCCTCCTTCCTTTGTTCCTCTCTCCTTCCTTCCTTCCTTATCTCCCCCCCACCCGCAGGGGGTGGGGATTCTGAAGCCTGTCCAGGCTCAGCAGGTTCTCAAACTCCTTGACACTCTGCAATCTTCCCAGCTGAAAGGAGAGCTGGTGAGAGGTCAGTTTATGCTGCCTGAGGTGAGGGGCAGCAGCCTCTGTCTGTCTGTGAGTGCTCCGGCCCACATTCAGTACTGACTGCTTCTCAAACTCCTTGATGCTCCACAATCTTCCCTGCTGAAAGGAGAGTTGCTGGGAGGCTGCTTTATTCTACCCCCCGGGGGCAGGGGCGTTGGGGAGCTGCCTGTGTGTATTTGTGTGTGCGCACATGCACGTGCTGTCCAGCCCAGATTCAGCGCAGACAGCTTCTCAAACTCCTTGATGCTCCGCAATCTTCCCAGCTGAAAGGAGAGCTGGTGAGAGGCCACTTTTTCCTGCAGGGGGGGGGAGCAGCCTGTGTGTGTGTGTGTGCATGTGTGCATGTGCACACGCTCCGGCCATTATGCAATGTTGACCCAGTGGCCACCAGGTAGGTAAGCACCGACTACGTAGCCCAGCCTATTCGCCCGCTCGCTCACCCGCTGGGAAGGAGAGCTGAGCGAGGGGTTGCCAGTTTAAAAATGGCACCTCATAAAAAAATCTGCAGCTGCGCAGTGGAGAGTTGCTGTGAGTGTCCTCTTTGCGCCCCCAAAAAGGGGTGAAAAATGGACCCTATCTTTTCCAGACTCTGACAGTGCATTTCTTACTATGTTTTTCTACCTATCTGGCAAGTTTGAGGTAGATTGGTGCAGAATTGAAAGTTTGTATAAAGCACATACAAACACACATCCGCAACCCACCTCTTTTATAGATATAGATGTGGTAGAGCCACTTTAACTAGGGTTTTTTTTGCAGATAATACATTAGGTTAGCCAAAATAGTAACAGTTTTGGCAGTATGTTTTTACATTGAGAGCACTTTCAGGAATTATGAATTGGAAAGTGATAAAGATCTGGTTATTAAAATGACTTACAAACCACTGAGGAAGTCTGTTATGAAGTTTACTAGAAAAAAATCATCCCCAAAAGGAAGGGAAAACAAGGAGGGAAATTTTAGGCTAGCTAATGCAACTTCAAAAAGGCTGGTTCAGCAAATTAAGATCTCTGTTCCCACAAAGCTACCTCAATACTTCTTTCTTTTTAAAACACCAGTACAAGATCTAGGTCATTCAGTCCTTATTTTGTTACAATTTTTCTAAAATTATATAAAAGAATGTTAGCAGAGTTGATCTTCCTTTGCAAGAATTTTCTGCATAAAGTTTTTATGTATGATGTACTTCAGAAAGCGTGCTTGTATCCTTTTGTAAGCCACCAGCTTCAACCAACTCTTAGCAGTTTACTTCATAAATCATACAATGAAATAAGCACAATAAAAACAGGTAACGTAACAGAAACTCAGTGCTATACAACCAAGCTTCAAATATCTTGCAAAAGAGCAGTTTTCAAGGTTTCTTAAATAAAAGGAACATAAACTATAACTTGAACCTGTTCCATAAGGTGGGGGCCTATTAAACAAAAATATTGCCTTTGAGATCCTATACTTCTCACTTCATAACCCTGGAGTAGTCTAACCTGACCACCAGAGAACAGGCTGGAAATCAGACTTACAAGTACCTAGAAACCAAAGGACGCAAAGCTTTACAATTTGAAATTAGCACTTTGCATGGCCCTTGGAAGCCTATTGGCAAGTAATTAAATGCTTGAAATGGTGGTGTAACTTGGCTGTAGTTACCTTTCCCTTGCAGAATGATTATGTGCATGTTATTTGCCAAAACAACTGGTTTTGCTACATTTAACACAATTTAAGTTTGCTCCAAAGTGTCACTAATCCTAAACACAGTTCTTTCTTGTAGATCAAGGAGCCACACTAGATTTTGGGCAGCATATCAGGTCCTGAAGTGTCAAAATAGCAAGTACCTTCTCCTTAATGTTTCCATTCTTATGTACTCATCTCAAGCTTTACTTTTTTACATTTTATTTTAGTGGTAGCTTTTTGCTACTAACAATATCCCCTCTCCTAAAATGTAGCCCTGTAAAAATATTATATGTTACATATTTAACTTGTGTTGTTATTAATCTATATATATCTATAAAAGAGAGATGGGGTCCGGATGTGTGTTTCTTTGTGCTCTATACAAACTTTCAGTTCTGCACCAATCTACCCCAAACTTGGCAGATGGGTAGAAAAGCGTAGTAAGAAAAGCACTGTCATGGTCTCCAAAGGGTAGGGGACGTTTTTGACCCCTTTTTTGGGGTGCAAACACGAAACAAATAGCAATTCTCCACTGTGCATGCGCAGATTTGAAACAGGCGGCTTTCAGTTAACAAGGAGCAATTCTCCACTGCGCATGTCCAGATTTGAAATGGAGCTGCCATTCTGAAACTGAGCCGCCATGAAGTGGCGGCTGGGATTGCGGGAGGGCCACATTTTGTGAATCCCTGGGGCACAGCGGCGGGAGAGGAGAGGAGCCTGCCGGTCGTGTCCCTGGAGGATGGGATTGCTTTCGGTGCTGCCCTCCCGTGGGAATGCCAGGCAAGGAGGTGAAAGTTTGGCCGTGAGGCCACCAAAGACGCATCTCTCTTCCAGGTGGCCGAGACCTACCTTGGCTTCCCAGCCGGCTGCATATGTTCCATCGCGACCGTCCACCGGAGCACAGAAGCGGCGCCCACAAACCATCCCTGCCTGACAAACTGAGCGGAGGAGGCCCTGCCTTTCCCTGGGGAAAGAGGCCCCGTGGCTGCTGGTGACTCCGGGGTACCCTGCTAAGCAGCAGATGATTTGCCCACAGCCTGGAGCCAGCGGCAGCACCTGATTTCCATAGCGGGAGGAGGAGGAGGAGGAGGGAAGAAGAGAGTGAGGGTGAAGACAAGGGGAGGACAAGGAGCAGCAGAAAGGAAGAGGAGGGGGTTACTATTACTGCCAATCACATTTTCCAGCCACTTTCCATTCACCCCCACCACCCCAATTATACTTCTTCTTTTAAAATAAAATAAAAAAACCCCGAACATGGCCAGGTAATCAGCTAGTATTCAATATAACAAACTTATGAAACACTGGATTGCTAATTAAGTTAGGATGTGATCAAATGAAATAAAGTTTTTATCTTTAGAAAGACTGTAGCTGATGGTCATTTATTTCAATTTCTTCAGAAACAGAAATGATTGCAGAAAATACATATTAAAACATTGGAGACCTTCTTTATCTGAAGTAATAATTCTGCTCTTACATAGTTTATTTATGTAAACCAAATTTTAATAAGACATTACTGAAGAATGATGACTTATCATGCTCCCAGCAAAACTAAAGGTAAGAATTAAATTAATGACATTTGCAATTTGGGTAACTAAGAGTTTCAGGAGACAGCACTCTGCAACATTCCTTTCTTGATACTTCAAGGAAGCCTAAGAGTAGACTGTAAATCTGAATCATCATTGAATATATTGCTCTGAAAATACAACCACCAGTAATATTTAACTCATAACCAAATTTTTAAAGTTTCTAATTTCGAAACTGCTTTCCAAATCTTTAGACAATGTATAATGCTGTCACATCTGATTTTTTCTTCTGATATACATATACTTCACTTGCTTGATGGGCAATTACAAAATTGCAGTACAAAATCCAGATGTTTTATACGGTTAAAAATATTTTCTCCTGTTTTCTATTATTTTTAGTTTTGCATCACTGCAATATAGTTAATGAACAAACTAAACATATTGTGAAATGCTAGAACATATATCAAGTTTCAGCGTTTCATGTTAAATATGTCATCAAAACTAGAAAACAACGTAATCTAATAATTCTTGACATCCTGCGATTTTTACAACTACAATTTTCTCTTCAAGGGACTTTTCCCAGTTCAATTAAAAACATTTATATCTTTGCATCTGCCAAGGCTTATTAATGAGAATATAATATAGATCACACATCACAATATTGTAAAAAAGGTAATGTGGAAAGAAATAATAGAGAGAAGTCATATACACACATATAATACAGCCAAATATAACAAAGCCTGCTTGGACTTAACATTTTTTGACCTGAAGATGAACCTCTGACCAATGGATGCAGTGAACTTAGGTGACATTTGTCTATAGTAGAAACTTGTTTTCAAGGCAAAGAATATACTTTCGAAGAGTTTTACTGGAGTTAGATGTTTATTTTCACCTTACTGAGTTTCAAAAGTAAATAAAGTTCCTAAATTGTGACATTCATATTAATATTCACAATAGTTTTAAGCACATAGCTATTTCAGTTGTATTAAAACTATTGGTATACCCTCAGTTGCATAGCTTTATCAGTTTTTTTATCGAATACTATTTCAATTTACATTCTATTTCCTTAAGACTTTCTGCTTTGAAGAGAATCATAGTCTACAGAGTTCTGATATTTTCCAGTTATAATTAGTACAAAACATTTTTCACTTTCGAAGTAGAATTATATCAAATATATACAATATGTTCGGTAAATAGGTACTTGACTAGTTAGGCTCAGTATGCTTAAGTTTCTGGTTCCGCATTTTGCATGAACCCACGGAGTTAGGTTACTTCTGTAAACCAAAATTCACTTAACCATGAATTTGTGAGCTGCAGTTGCTTTAAATTCCAATTCCTGGGAATGGCTGCTTTAGGTCTTCATATCACATTTAAACATATATAAGCTGTTAAACTCAAATACTTTGGCCACCTCATGAGAAGGAAGGACTTACTGGAGAAAAGCCTAATGATGGGAGTGATTGAGGGCAAAAGAAGGGGATGACAGAGAATGAGGTGGCTGGATGGAGACACTGAAGCAGTTGATGTGAGCTTAAATGGACTCTGGGGGATGGTAGAGGACAGGAAGGCCTGGAGGAACATTATCCATGTGGTCGCAATGGGTCGGAAACGACTTTGCAACTAACAACAACAAGCTGTTAAACATGCTGGGGAAGAAATATAAAACAGTAGCCCATATGACAGCACTATTTTTTGCAGTTTTCTTTATACAGTACTAGCCTCACTTCTGTTCATATTTATTATTTATTTATTAATTAGATTTATACTCCACCTCTCTTCCCCGGTCAAGGGGAACTCGAGACGGCTTACAACATTAAAAAGTACAATAGTACGGTAATATAAAAATAATCGAAACACATTCATACTGCTCTCACTTACACTAAGGTGGGGGGAGAGATGTTAATTCCAAGCCTGCCAGCAGTGCCAGGTCTTACAGCTCTGCGGAAGGCGAGTAAATTGGGGATGGTTCTGATCTCTGTGGGGAGTTGGTTCCAGAGGGCTGGCGCTGCCATAGAGAAGGCCTTAGCTTGGGGGCCCGCCAGCCGACATTGTTTAGCTGACAGGACCTGTAACAGGCCAACTCTGTGGGATCTAACTGGGCGTTGGGAGACATAAGGTAGCAGCAGGCGATGTTGAAGGTACCCCGCTCCTAAGCCATGAAGGGCTTTAAAAGTTGTCACCAGCACCTTGAATTACACCCGGAAGACCACCGGAAGCCAGTGCAGCTCGCGGAGGACAGGTGTTATATGGGTGCACCAAGGAACACCCATAATCATTTGCGCGGCTGCATTCTGGATCAGCTGAAGTCTCCGAGTGCTCTTCAAGCGCAGACCCATGTAGAGAACATTACAGTAATCCAACCAAGAGGTGATGAGGGCATGAGCGACTGTAAGAAGAGCCTCCCGGTCCAGGAAGGGGCGCAACTGATACAGCAGGCGAATCTGTGCATAGGTCCCCCTGGTCACAGCTGCCAAATTATGGTCGAACTGCAGCTGTGGATCCAGGAGAACTCCTAGGTTGTGCACCCATTCTGAGGGGAGCAATTTTTCTCCCCCCAGCATCAAAGATGGATAATCCACTGGATCATGGGGGGGGGCAATACCCACAGTCAGTCAGTCTTGTCAGGGTTGAGTCTGAGCCTGTTGGTCCCCATCCAGATCCTCACAGTCTCCAGACACCGGGACATCACCTCCACGGCATCACTAGTTCGGCCCGGGCAGAGATATACAATTGGGTATCATCAGCGTACTGATGATACCCTATCCCGTGCCCTTGGATGATCTCGCCCAGCAGTTTCATGTAAATGTTAAATAGTAGAAGGGAAAGGATTGAACCCTGAGGAACCCCGCAAGACAGGGGCCTCGGGTCCTATCTCTGTCCCCCCACCAACACCGACTGGGTATGGCCCGAGAGATAGGAGAACAACCGCAGCACGGTGCCTTCCACTCCCAACCCCCTAAGCTGCCCCAGAAGGATACTATGGTCAATGGTATAGAAAGCTGACGAGAGCTCAAGAAGCACCGGGATAGAGGAAGCTCCTCCATCCGGGGCCCGCCAGAGATCATCTACTTTTGCGACCAATGCCGCCTCAGTGCTGTATCCGCATCTGAAACCCGACTGCAAGGGATCTAGATAATCAGCTTCATTCATTAGATTAGATAATCAGCCCTAATTTCATTCCTACTTCATCAACATAGTAAAAACTCCTTTGAGTTAAAATCAACTCCTAGTGACTATCTGTGCAGTTTTCTTATAAACAAGTGTAGTTTTTCTCCACTTCAGTTCAATTGGATCTGATTCTCCAATAGTGCCTGGGCAAGTCCCTGCAGTTTTCTTGGCAATGTTTTTCAGAAGTGGTTTGCTATTGCCTCCTTCCTAGGGCTAAGAGAAAATGACAAGCCCCAAATCACTCAACTGGCTTTGTGCCTAAGGCCAAGCTAGAACCAGAGTTTCCCAGGTTTTAGCCTGATGCATCAACCACTATGCCAGGGGTCGCCAAACTTGGCAACTTTGATTTATGGACTTCAACTCCCAGAATTCCTCAGTCAGCCATAGGAGTTCTGGGAGTTGAAGTCCACAAGTCTTAAAATTGCCAAGTTTGGAGACCCCTGTACTACACTCAACTGGCTTTCAAGTTAAGAGTAGCATATCAAATTTCATTGGATTGCTCCATGTGCTAGCTCCCAATGATAAACACAGTGGAGCAGTGTTTCAAATAAACAATTCACCATAACATCTAACTTATGTGATCTTATATAAACTGCCTTGATTGCTTAAACCCGCAGCAAGAGGATAGTAGAGTATAAATCTGATATAAACTGAAGACTCAAAGAACTACAGATTCATATAGTAACTAAGAATTTTAAGAACTCTTGTTCTAAAAGTTAAGTGTTCATATATCAGCCCTTCTGAAATGCATGATTCATTTCTATGCATATAAAGTAGGAATTCATATATTTGAATTTCAATTGGGAACACAATTTGGAATTTTCCCTCAGAAGTTCTATATTACCCAGTAGCAACTAGAATGATAATCAAAGAATTCGAAAAAATAGTATTTGTTCTTGCTTGCCATTACAGAACCCTTGAAAAATAAGCTACTGTCTTCCAATTATAATTAGGAAGCCAAGTTTCCCCTTCCATTAATTTATTATTTAACATACTTCTGTTGTTTATCAGATGCTTTCTGAGCAATATATCTTAACATTTTCAACCCTAGAAATCATACCAAAAGCCCAAGTGGAAAATAAATACATGGGCCTAAAGATGAGTGTCTTTCCCTAAGAAACAGATTATAAACTGAAAAGCAGCCACATGGACTATGGAGTATGAAGGAAATACTGCAATATCCAGTCGCCAGGAATGCCAATCCCTGGACTAGAAAAGCTCACGAAGACACCACTGCACACCACTGAAATACCCATTAAAAAAAATAAACTCATACAGAGCACACGGGACACGGTTAACACCCACACAAGTATCGACGCCGGAAAAGAAAGAGGAATGAACGCCTGCTTCGGAATTGCAGAGGAATCCCTTTAAGGAGCCGATGTTTTGAGGGGAGCACGAAGCGTAGCAGCGCTTTCTGGAAGGTCGGCTTCAGCTTCAAGCAGCCGGGGAGGACGGGCCAGAAAGGGAGGCAGGCAGGCAGAGGCGCGTCCACACCGTCAAAGAGGGCGGCTCGCTCGGCTATCCGACCACAAGCCGAGTTAGGTGGGGGGAGAGAAACGAGGAAGGCGAGCCATGGAAAAACAAAAAAAAACAGAGCGGGAAAGAGAAAAAGACGCCGCACGTCGCGCCAAACGGTGCAAGCCATTAACGCGGCGGGGGGCGGGGGGAGAGAAACGTGCGAACGGGGAAAAGAGCCGGCCGGAAACCCTCCACCAGCAGCCCGGATAGGGAGCGGGAGACGCGAAGGTGGAAAGAGCTCGGGGGAAGCAACGGACGACGACGACGCTGCGAGCAGGCGATTCTGCGCCAGCGCTTGGGAAGCGAGACCGCCGCTGCTCCTCGCGAGAGGAGGCCAGCTCAGCGCCTGGCTTGCCGCCGCCGCCTTCTGCTTCGGCTTCCCCCGAGATGAGCCCCCGCCGCGCCTTTTCCTCGCCAGGAAGCTCCTACCTGGGTCAGGGAGAAATGAGTGGCCATGCTGCTTCCATCATGCACCGCCCGAGCCGAAAGGAGAAGCCCCGGCGAAGACACCCACGGCGAGGCCCCGGCCGCCCGAGCAAAGCGCTTGCCAGGCTCAGCCTTCGCCCGCTCGCTCCAACTTCAGCAACTTCCCCGAGCTAAGCCCGGCCTGGCCCCGCCCTCTCGCTAACGCGACAAATCCCGGAGAGTCGGATTTCCCCGAAAGCCCGTCTGGATCGGAGCCACCGCTCAGTCCCTGAATTCGGCCTTAACAAGAACGTTATGAACGCGACCCATTTCTCCGGGCCGGATCATTCGGAACGGCTCTAGTTAGAGCGGCAACCGTAAATACGCGGCCTGGGTTTCAGAGGACGGGGTGGATTGGGGAAAAATGTGGGTTTCGTTTCGGCGAATTAGGATGAACTCAAGATGACCTGAGAGAGCCTAGGAGTGTTTATTCAGGGTAAATCCCACAGCATTCTCAAGCTAAGTAAACACGGAAAGGATAGTCCCTTTAGTGGCCAAACCATTTCCTGACAACTAAAAGAATATTAAAGTGGCTTATGATCCTTAAATCCATTTTTCCTCAACTATTTTAGGGCAGTTGTGACTTGTGCTTCTGTTGTGGCTGACAGAAAGTCCTTTGTCAATCTTCGCTATAGTAAGGACAGTGCAGATCTATGCGTGTATATTCAAAAGTAAACTCAGTTTCACGGGGCTGATTTTCACAGTTCTTGAATAGTAAATCAGTGCATTGTGTTGTGGGGTGTTAAGTGAAGGCCTGCAGAAGCAATTTAAAATAATGGATGGACTTGAGAAAAAGAGTGCTCAGAGATGTTCAGAAATGGTGTTAGATGCCCTCAGATGTGTCCCTATTTTTAATCTCTGGATTCTGGAGAGTATGAATTTCTGTAAATAGGTAGGAGATAGATATATCTACAAATTATTCAATTCCTCCTGAGGAGCTCCATTAAAACAAATGGAAATTGCCCAGTAGCAGAGGCAACCAGACACATAATATATTTGTAAAATATATTTGCTGCCTATCTTATTTATTCATTTAATGAGATTTATACCCTGTCTCATTTCCCCGGTCAGAGGGAACTCGAGGTGGCTAACATCAGTTTAAAATACAATATATTACAATACATTAAAAAATCAAAACACCCATCCGAGCTTTCACAACATTTAAAAGGGTTCAAAACAAAAATGGAAAATAAAAGAAAAAAAAGGGCACATCAATTCCAGGCCTTCCGACAAAGACAGGTCTTCGTGGCCTTGCAGAAGGCCAACAAGGTGGGGATGGTCCTGATCTCTGCAGGGAGCTGGTTCTAGAGGTTCGGCACTGCCACAGAGAAGGCTTTAGAACAAGGGCCCACCAGCCGACATTGTTTGGCTGATGGGACCCGTAATAAGCCCTCTCTGTGGGATCTAACTGGGCGCTGGGAGGCAGGAGGCAGCAGGAGGCATTCTCAAAGG
>JANHGC010001826.1:127124-139176 GCA_027560395.1 Boaedon fuliginosus
TTTTTAATAATAATTTTTATTGTTTTTCTTTTACATACATATCTCATGTGTGAACAGAGTTGCTTTGGAATATAATCCTATCAATCCAATTCATGACAAACATCCTTACTTTTGGTCTTATTGCATCATATTTCTCAAATTTAAGTTATCTCTATCGTCCTATCCATACATATTCAGGCATAATATCTTAATTCCCATCTTTATCCCTATAACTTTTCATTCCTAAAACCCAAGTTAATTAATTCAATTTAAAATTATATTAATTCATCTGTATTAATACAATCCATTTATATTCATTCCGTTTATATTCAATTCATTATTCCAATATTTTTATATAAATCAATCAAAATCAATTCAGACATTTTTATTAATTTTAAATTATTTCTATTGTCTTATCCAAAAATTACCCAGATATACACAAATAATATCATTTACATTTATATTCAATTATGTTCAGTATAAACAAATCTGAGATTTTGCAATTATGAACTCTACTGATTATTAAAATTTGGGAATCAAAAAAGTAAAATTGATTAAAATACCCTCTGAAAAGAATAATCAATGTTACAACCAGGAATTAAGATACTATTATAATTAATGCAGTTGTTTTCCACTTTCATTATTAAATTGATGAATTTAATAAGACACTTTAAAATCAAGATGGATCATGTGAACTCCACTGGATATAATAATATATAGGGACAAAGTTTGGGCCATGATTTAAAAAAAGAAGGCATCAAGGGATTTAAGGCTGTATAATTAATACCTTCTCCATAGTTTGAATGCATTGAGCTTCTGAGTAAATGTTTTAGATTGCATCATTAGAAAGGTAAAATATTTTATATAAGTCTTTGCTGCTAATATGAAGAATGATGATGAAGATCGTCTGGAAACTGTAGATAGTCCAGAATGTAGCAGCAGTTTTGGGTACCCCAGGGTTCACCCAAGTAATACTTTTGCTGCATGAGCAATTCTGGTTTCCAGTTGCTTTTTGGATACAATTGAAGATGCTAGTTACTTCCTTTAAAGCACTTCATAACATAGGGCTAGGTTACTTGTGGGACTACCTATCCCTGAAGATATCTGTCCATCCTACTAAGTTAGATGGGAGGGATGTTAAATCAGAACAGATATTTCTAGATTAGAAACAATGTAAATCTAACATTTGAAATGTGTGTATAGCAGATCTTTTCTATTTGGTTAATGTTACTGAAATCTGATACAATGTTTTAACTTTCCATTTAGAGACTTCATAACAGTCTCTTTTGTCTGTCTTATAAAATGTAATATTTTATTAGCACAATCCATAATCTTTTTCAATTTGAGAAATAATGGATACATTCAACAAAATACTAATCCAGTATAAGAATATCAACATCTGAAAAACATTGCCCTGTTTCCTTCCTTGGAGTTAGCATAAACAACAGATGAGGGAATATGGGAGGAGTGTTTCAAAAAGGCAAGTGTGTTATTGGCAGCACTTCAGTGAAACTGGGCTACTGTAGAGGAATGGAGATAGCCTTGAAGGAAATGTGAGCAGTTATTACAAAAATTATTAATTTACCCCTGAAAGGAATAACGAAGAAACTCAGGGTAGCTTACTTTGAACTCTTAGGTATAAGAAGGAGGGAAAGAAAGGCTTTTAAGATTCTATTATTATACCATAACAAAATAGAAGTTCTGATGATTAGAAAAAATAAGCTATAAAAAGAGGGGGATTACAATATAATTTTAAAAGAAGTTTCATTAGAATTATATGTAAAACTGACAAAAGGAAGATCAGAAGCCATACATATATATTTTTCTTTTTTTTCTGTCTTTTTTCTTTTTTCTTTTTCACCGTAATTTTACTATATTTTTCTTTGAATGTTTATTATATATGTAAAATCTTTTAATAAAAACTATTTTTTTAGAAAAAAATAGAATTACATAGTTCTTATGGCTGTTTCCTAATGTATCCTACTTCAAATGGCTAACAATTATAACATGCTAAATGTATGTGTGGGGGTAGCCCTAATAAAGCAGACTAAAGATAAACACAAGTTTGTTAGTGTAGCTCTAAAATAAATTAGAATTGGCTTATCTTGTCATATTTCCTGTATGGCTTATCAGGTGAGGTTGACAGTATCTTTAAGCTAGGGTAGCTGAGTTGGAATTGTAAGCCAAGTATTATATAGCAGACTCTACATTTTGGTTTATTTTATTGTGATCTTGATTTTAGGAATTAATATTTGTAGTGGACTATTGTAATTATGTTATCTATTTGGTTAATCAGAGTGTAAATCCTTTGCTCTATGATTTAAAAGGTTACCGTTAGTAAGGTTCATTATATTGTTCCTGACATCTTAAAAACAAACCTATTTAATCAGAAGCATATTTTATTTTGTGTCTCTTTTATGCTATTGTTTCTGGGCCCACAATATTTCTGAACTTGAAAGACTCATGTTCAGACAGAATGAGGCTGGTTCCTACCAATTAGCCTTATTGTAAGAAATGTAACTTCTGTTCCCAGAAATAGAAAACATAAAATAAAAAAAGAAATAATTCATGATACTGACATGTTAGGCTTGCTGCTTTATTTATTAATCAAATATTATTTATTAATAAAATTTGTATAGCAGTCCATCCCATAAACAGCTACTGCAGGTGGTGTTTATTTACTGTTTAATTAAGGCCACAAGTACGTTTTTAATATTCTTTCAGCTCGAGATGCTGATGAAAGAGAGAAATGGATTCATGCTTTAGAGGAAACCATCCTTCGTCATACTCTTCAGCTCCAGGTAAGTTCATTTGCACTCTGCTTTAAAATTATAAAATTGTTAAGAGTATTTGCTCAAATGAATTCATAAAAATTGATGAATACATTCCAAAATATATGCAGATGAATACAGTGTTCTGTTGCAAATACAGTATATAATTATATAGTATGGTATGTGAGTGTATTTGTATTTTTTTTCTTTTACATTATGGACATTGGTTTTAGAGTATTATGACTTTATATATTGTATTGTTGTCAGCCACCTTGTGTTCCCTTGTGAGGGAAGAAAGGCTGGGTATAGATTAAATAAATAAATATCAGTATTAATTATAAAATCAAAGCATTTAAAATGTTTCAGACAGAAAGCATTTCAGCTGACTTGATAAATTTTGAAATAGCACTTTATTGCCAATATACAGATAGTGTTCTTTTAAGATCTGAAAAATTAGGAACGTTGATTGAAAATATTTTCAAATAAGTCTTATTTAGTATCATTTCAGCATCAGGTTTGCAGTTATAATTTGTATTTTTGTTGAATTGTTTTATATATTCATCCATAGCTGCATGTCAGGTTTGGAGACACGTAGTGCAACTTTTCTACACTGAAATAAAGAATAGCTATATAAATCCATTGACTAAAATAATAGTAATACTATTTTAAGTTTCCTGGGGTTTTTTTTTAGGTTTTAAAAAAATTCAAAACAAAACCAAAAAAATCAAATATTTATTCTTCAGTGCAACTATCTTTATTGTTTGGGTGGAATTTAAGCAAAATTCTAAAGGTTTTAAGGAAAAAGCATGAGTGTGTCTGTTTTTAGTAAAAAGAAGACTATATCATTATAATTACAGTATGTCTTATACAATTAGGTTTCTTCCTCATATAAACATCTGCAGGCAAAGCTTTTTGCCAAAATCAGCCTTAGATGTTAAATTGTGTTTATACCAGTACAGCAAAAACAAAAAAGCAAAAAATAAAATCCAGCATTGAAATACATTAAAACATGACTAAGACTTTTAAGTTTTATAATTTGAATTAATGTATTTCAACTCTGAAATACTCTTTCATATTACAAAGTGGGGAGTTCTTTTTAAGGTATTAGTCTTAAACCATAACATTTTCACTTTGGGCTTAGTGTGACTGAGTAAAAAAAGTGTTCCACTGTGGAATATTTAAATGGAATTTACAATGATTTTCAAACAATAAACCTTTGTAAAAGCAATCCTAGATTTAGATGGGCAATTATGAAGTTTTTCTTGAAAGTCTATCCAACTTGGACTATTCTGTTTCTTCCTATCTTTTTGCCAACCTTACTGTCTCTCAGTCGCAGAGATTCTGTTAATTATTTCTCACCACTGCAGGTTCTTTTGACTCTCAGAGCAATTTTTCTTGGCTCAAAGAGTGTAGCTAGGAGTCTAAGAATTGGAAAGCTTCGGGATGGAATAAGGCAGGCTCTTTTGATTCCTGTCAAATAAATGTCAGGCAGTTACAGCATTGTGAAAATGTTTAAATGGGCTTCGTAGTGAAGGATTATGTATCGCTAAGCTGAAACTTGCAGAGAAGCCTGAGGAAATCGAACTGATCGGCCGACGATCATCGCGAGCCAAAAGTGAAAAAAGCAAGTGAACGCTGCAGCCAGCTGCAAGCATGTTGACGTATTGAAATTACTAAAATGGGGGCGGAGGAAATCTGAATGGATTTGTGGCATAGTCAGCGCTGCGCGAGAAATTCTACTAGGCGGATAAATGGGTTGTGAATGGCAGAGCCAGCAGTGCATTATGCGCGGTAATTTTTCTTATTTGTTCACTGCCAACGGAATCCCCTACGCAGAGCGACCGCAGTAGCTCCAAAGGAAAGCAAAGGAATGCATCGATGCGTGTTGACAGTGTTTCCCTTCCGATTCTTCCGCGGGAAGGAGGACGGGTCAGGCTAAAGGACACCTGACCCGTAGCCAATCGGGTTCCTCTTGGCTTTAAGACTGTAACTGAACGGCGGGGGTTTGCGACGCGGCTACTCTACCGGGAGAGGCGGGGAGGGGAGAGGAGAGGAGGGAGATCTTGTAAGACCCTTGTCGAGAGGCGTGACCGCCCGTGAAAAGAATGGCCAGTGTGAGTAGGAAACAGATATCGGGTAGCAACGTGCTGCATTGGACAGGAAAGGAATGGAAACCTTTTATTTGCTGGCCTTCTCGAGGAGCCCCCCGACCCTTAAGTTCGCAGTTTGCCCTGATCTCCAGCGTGTTGAGTAGTGAGAGTTTTGCGAATGTCCCGCTTCGCGTTTTACGTCAGTTGATACGATCTTGTAAAAATAGGCGAATAGGCAACCGATCGGATCATTTCCATGCAGTTCCGCGTTTTGACTAGTTCCGCTCAGTGTGAGCCGTCGCTAAAATTGGACATTGGTAATGAGGCCATCGTTATGTTGGAGGTTCAGAGTCAGTTTGGCTTTCAGACCGGACTCTGGGTGACTGATTGATTACTCCCGTTGCTGCTTCTGCTATTTAAATGGGTCTTTTGCTGGGTTAATAGTGTCAGGAAAATTTGACTTCCTTATCTGATTTGCTGTATAGTTGACAGCAACATACTGATTACTTTCAAATTGCAAATCAGCCTGTAAAGTAGACTTTCCTTAATAAACACATGGTAAGACCAGCCTACTAAGGATGAATTCAGCTACCTGCATTCTTTATATAGCCAAACCTATAAAGAATGTAGAATTGCAAGAATATTTTTTCGGTAAGCAGTGAGCCTGTCTGGAATGTCAAATTGTGAGCTCAAACAGTAGAAGTCACAAATGTAATGACAAATGTAATGGTATTTCTGCGGAATTGGAAACATGCTTACAGGAAACAAAAAAGCAATAAAGCATCCATAGTAGCATGTAATTTTGTATAAAGACTGCAGGTATTTACTACATAGAGCTACCTTTATTTTTATACAGAAATGTGGGTACTGTTCACATCAAAGGATTCCTTTTCATAGGAGAAAAAACTTTTAATTACGAATGAATAGTGGACAACCTTTAACAATTCCATTCACTCGTAATATTTAACTGGTCCAGCTGGTTGGTGATCTTAATTGAAGATTTGGTCAGCTTACTGGGTGACCTTGAAAAGCCCTAGGAAGCAGGCAATAGTAAACCCCTTCTGAAAAACCTTGCTAAAAAAACCTACAAGGTTTAATCTAGGCAGTTGCCAGGAGCCAACACGGATTTGAAGGCACATACAAAAAAACAATATTAAAATCGTGTGGTAAACTTTTTAAACATGAATTCTAGAATGATCTGAGAACTAGGTGAGTTGAAAACTCCTTCCTTATTAGTAACAAAAGATACCTGTAGAAGACATCCAGTTGTAGACTTACCAATGCAAGGCAAACTGTACAGGATTATAAAAATAAAGTTCTAAAATCATAAAATTATTTAAAATCTCTAAACTTATAGTTTATTGCTAATAGTTTGTTCCCTTTTTAAAAGCCTTGGTCATAATTCTACAGAACATGATGATTTTTTAATCCTATTAATTTTTAGATGTCAAAAGCAGTAAAATAGTAAACTATTCCTTGCTGTTGAAAGTTCCTTCCTAGACAGCCAAAAATGTCTAACTTTACATCATCTTTGAGAAGGATTTTAAAACAGAGTAGGTTCTAAATGAGGTAATAACTTCTAATATTCTTTTGAATTATGAATTCAAAATAACTTTATAGCTAGTATCATGTTGGAAAATTAAAGAATTTGCTTTCCTGCATGTTGGTAAACAAAAACAAATTATTATGCTTAATTTTGATTTTATATTACTTATAGGGTGTAGAGCCTGGATTTGTTCCAAGTGTCCAAGATTTTGATAAAAAACTTACAGAAGCTGATGCTTACTTACAAATTTTGATAGACCAATTGAAGGTATGTTAACTCTGTAATGACTGCATTATAGATGTACGTAATTTTTTAACAATTATATACTTTATTTTGTTCCTAAAATTCAAGAGTGTCATTCTCTTGCAGATAATGCCAGAAATGGGAAGAGCATACATTTTTAATTTGAATTTTGAATGTATTTTCTTGAAAAGCAAATAACCCTTCTAACCTCTGTTTCAAAATACAAAGATAGTATGTTGACAGTTCCTCCTTCAAGAGATTAGATCTAAAGAGCTTAGGTGGAAATTAGAATCTGCAGACTTTTATATTATAGTCAACTTCTAAGAACAGCAATATAAGCTTTGCTTAAGTAAGGATGTGCAAAGCTTTAATTTATAATGCTTAATCAAAACTGAAAATCAGAAAAATCTAAAATAATTCTCTACTTAAAGGTTTCAATTTCAGTGAATATGGATGTTTTAAGTGAAAGTAAAAAAAGTCTGATATTAGATAAACAATTTTGTCTATATGCCTTTTTTGCATTAGATTGTGGGCATCACAGTTAATTTGTGATGCCATAGATTTTTTTTTAGAATTTTTATCCTGCCTAATACTCCTTCCTCCTCCTATTTCCCCCACAACAACAATAACAACGACAACAACTCTGTGAGGTGAGTTGGGCTGAGAGTGACTGGTCGTAAGTCATCCAGCCAGCTTTCATGTCTAGGATGGGACTAGAACTCAAGGTGTCCTGGTTTCTAGCTGGATGCCTTAACCCCTTGACCAAAATGGCTCTAGATTTCAAGTCTAAGTAGAATTGACTTAGTTTGTTATCAAGTGGCTCAAATATTTGATCTTGGAAATGAAGAAAATATTTGATAATAAAAATAGAAGCAGTAGTATATTTTATTTTGAACATTTTGAACAAACATTTTGAAATGTTTTTAGCTTAACTTGAATATATGATTGTGTATCAGTTGTAGGCAGGGGATCCATTGGAGTATTAAAACAAAAGTCAAGATAATGGGTCAAGGCCCCACTCCTTTATCATGGATGTGATATTGTTGTGCATATAAAAGGGGCAGAATTGTGGCCCACATCTTGTATTTAACCATCCTGTGGATCCTCCTGTTTGTAGTATAATGCTGATTATTCACATATGGTTGTACTGTTGTGATCAAAGTATATTCCTGTTCCCTACCCCACCTCCTATGATTGCTCTTTATACTTTGCAATGAAAGCAAATGAGTTTATGAACTAATGGGAAGCAACAGTTTGTTTTATATAGCACTATTATTAAAGCCACAGGTAATATGAATATTGTTTTTGGTAAGACAGATAAAAAAATTATACTTGCTCTACAGAAACTAATGTACTATTAAAAGTGATTTGCTATCCTGTTGGAATTATTAAAGTTTTCCCCATGTTTTTAACAATTTTCTTTTTTAGCTTTTTGATGAAAAACTTCAGAACTGCAAAGACGATGATCAGAGAAAAGCAAGTATACTTTTTATACAGAAGACTATATGTTTCTTTCTAAGATACAACTTTACTGGTCTTTTTATGTATAGGTAATGAATATTATATATATCTATATATCTGTATCTATCTATGGTATATCTGCAGTAAGTGCAGAGAAAATAATGACAGAATAAGAAAGGATATATTTAATTCAAATAAAATAATCACTTCTATGGATTTACATCTGATTCTCAAAGCTGTGACATACAGAGTGGTCCTCCCTCTAGTTTTCTGCCACAGTTCTTCAGCAAGGTCATTAAAGAAGGTAATATGTATTACTTTCTGTCCAGCCCAGAAGGAACCATCACTATATGGATAGAGAACTATCTCTACTTTTCTTATCCAGAAACGTAGTGCTTGCAGCAGGAGATGACATTTGCTGTTAACTCAAGCACTGAGTTCAGTGGGATAAGAAGCATTACATCTGGGATGCTTTTGCTTTTCCCAGCTTAGAAGTTTGTTTTTTTCTTGACTGGAAAACAATCACGTAGAATGTTTTTCCCCCTGCTGCAGGTAATGTACGCAGAACACGGTTGATTCCTCTGAATCTTTCTCTCTGCCTTTTCTCTGCCACCATTGCCTTGGGCTTGTCTGTTTGTTTTTCCATTCTTTTCAGGTGTCTAAAGCTCCAAAGTATTTTATGCACATTGCTGCACACAGATTCTTGTGCATGCATAGCTAAATTATGAACATAACCAGCAATTATCTATTGCCCAAATGTAGTAGGATCTCATACATAAGGGGATATTGACTCTCTGGAAGACCTGCTTCCATGTAATTGACATTCCTTTTACTGACGCAAAACAAAACTTAAAGAGAGGGGTAATCTGCAATAGCCAAATGGAGCCCTGCAGCTAGTCAGCCTTATTCAGGATCTCCCTTCAGGCAAAACAATATTATATGTATTGGAGATTTTACTGTCTTTTCTTTTGGAAAACACAATTTTCCTACTGGACCACTCCCCCCCCCATAACAATATGATGCTGTGAGGATATGTCTCTTATAAAAGGTTAAATGCCATTTTAGGGCTGTTATTATGTGAAAAGGGACATTTTGTATTTAGAACAGAATAATGTGCTGATTATAAAATACATTTAAGATAGTTTTTCTCAACCTGATTCTCTTTAGATGCATTTGAGTGCACTTCACAATTATTATCCGATATGGACAGAGAGCAGTTGGCTGAGAATTATGTGAATTACGGATCAAATCATTGCCAGAGTGCAGACAGGGAAAGACTGTCTTATAGAGGTTGAGAAAAACTCTCTTAACTATTAAATAGGTGTTTCTTCTCATTACATAATTTTTTCCGGAGAAATGTGACTATATAATTACTTATAATCTAATCTGTTGCAATGATCGTTTGATGCTATAAAAGATGATATTTCTTTCCTGAATGCCAGTTAGTATTTTAAAAATGGCCCATCTCAGAAGAAAAATGTCAGATTGATATTATCCCATAATTTAACACCATGAATTCTGATTTATAGCATGAATTATTTTTTCCCTTTTGAACAAATCATTGATCCAATACAAGTAACAAAATCGCCATCTATTTCTACTAGAAATATGTTATGAATAAAGTGAAAGGAACTTTCAAAATGACTTACTGACTGATATAGTTGTGCCTGTAGAAAAAATAAGAGGCAAAAATGTGGACATTTATTTATTTATTTATTTATTTAGATTTATACCCCGCCTCATTTCCCTGGTCAAGGGGAACTTGACATCTGTTGAGCCTGAATCTTGACTCAATATTATAACTTAGAAATGCAAAATAATTATTTTAAAATTTTTCAATATGCTAAACAAAACTTTTCAGCAAAATGGCTAATAACTAAAAGACTCTTAATGTGGCTAAAACTATCTATTTTTAAGATTCATTTTGTTTATTTATAGGTGGAATTGGCTGTATAAATAAAAATAAGTTTCAAGCATAAGTACAGAATAAGTTTGTAGAGGAAGGTTATTTGTACAACAAGATTTTCTGAATGTGCTACCAAGTTGTAGCATTTGCATTCTAGCTGCTTGTTAGCAAAGAAAAATAATTTTGGGGTCATTGTATAGTGATGAAAGATGTCTGCTACTCATTTGGTAAAGCAATTTTTTGTCTGGAATGTGCTTGAGATCCCAGACACTTGTTAAAACTTGCCCGTCTAAGTTTGCACTGGTCAGTTTTGTAGATAATGTTTATTTTTGGTTAGAAATAAACAACAAATAGTATTAATCAATTTAAAGACTACCATTTCTACATTTAAATATTTTTGGTGTATTTATTTGCAGAAGATTGAAAACCTCAGAGAAACAACCAGTGTAAGTTTTTGTTTTAAATCACTATGCATTTGAAATCATATTTCATCTGATTCCCTTACAATGCATTGTAATGAAGAGGACCAGATTGAAGGGAGATAATCTAAAATATTTTAATGTCTTGTTCGTATTTATGTACATGTTCATCTTTAACAATGTGTTTACTAGTAGAATATTTTAAATGAAGTGGTATGTCTACACTCCTTCCACAAGTGACTTGTACCATAGTGCCTCTTATGATACATTAATGGAGAAATGTGAAATAAATGATTTATATCAGCAGGAATAATTCTCATATTGTAGTAGATTAATTTTATTCATTTCCTACTATCTTCTAAAGTAGGTGAATTTCATTGCAGATTTAAAATATATCCAGTATATCTATAAGACAAGGACTATTTTTATTAGGTAGCTATCAGAATAATGTATTTTAAAGTGAAACCATAGCCATAACAATAACTATTAATGACTTGTTTATCAAAAAGTCTTTTATACTGTTGAAATACTTAATATGATTATTTGCAAGTGCAAGCAATATTTTTCCCAGAAGTACAGTGCTGGTCTGTGGGGATTGCATGCTAAGGGAACAAAGCAGGACAGGAATTAATTTTAAGAACTCTGAAGTATATCCTCAGTTGTTCATAATTGTTAAGGTTATTAGATATTGTAACAGTAAAAATAAATGGCAAAGACCTTTTTGCAAGTGCTTTGGATTAGCTTAATTGTTTAAAAACAATTTAAGCTTTTAGAAAAACTTAAATATTTATTTTTCCTTCCTTAGAGCATGGTCGAATCAATAAAACACTGTATTGTGTTGCTGCAGATTGCTAAAGTAAGTATTTCTATCAGTATCATATAGTAGAAAATAATGTTTTTTGGAGAAAATGTTTATGTGTTGTTTGTTATGTTATAGTAATGTGCAATTTAAGAACTTGAAGGGGAGGTTCTGAGGACATTCATAGTAGATAATCCTATGAAAGAGTTGCCACATTTAGATGGTATACTGTGGATGGTGAACATACTTAATATTCTATTATGACAAACTGCTATTGATTTTTGGAGCATGGAACTACATGGAAGAGAAAGAACATTACAGGTCACCTTATGTATGTAGGTTTCCATTTACACAAGTTTGACTTCTGCCTATCTCCTTAAATGACCAGAGGTAACAAACTCAGGTTATTATTGGACAAAACTCCAAGCTGAAATAGGAAGAAGCAAATGTTAATCATTTTTTTCCTGAATTGGGTAACAAATAAATTGTATGAATTTGAAAGAGTGATCTTAAAATTTGTTGTGTTTGAGGGCCCATCTTGACTATTGGTTTCTCGGTGTATTGATAATAGATTTGAAATATTTCACCATTTCTTCTTGGAACTTGGAACATAAAACTGATAAAATAAGATTTTTTGTGGGGGGCAAAAGTAATTAAAGTTCTCACTCCCTATATTATTTTGTATGTACTAGTGAATAAAATTTTAAATATTTTTCTATCCTTAATAATTTTAGTTCTGGCATAGAAGTTACTGCAATTTAAAAGAGCCTCGGTGGCGCAGTGGTTAAATGCAGCACTGCAGTCTCTGCTGACTTGTTCAGCAGGTTGTTAGATCGAA